>JBCAUA010094395.1:0-10423 GCA_038406235.1 Peronia verruculata
ACTCACCTATTGGGAGAGGAAGAAGAAGAGGACGCAAAAAAAAAAAAAAAGGTTGTCCACAATGCAGAGTCAGTCAGTTCCAGGTTTTGCTGTGATAAGGGTGATAAATTTGGCGGATACTTTGCATGCACGAAATCTCTTCACAAGCACACACTGATTTATTGTCCTATACTAAACACTAGACAATCCAAATAGGAATAGGAACGATTTTTTTTTTTTTAAAATCTAAAATGAAGAAGAAGAAAGCACGAGGCACAGACCTGGAATTCTCAGTTACTGTATGCAGATCTATCTAAAAATTTTAAAAAAGTAAGTATCCAGATAATTAGATGAAACATACACACATAAAATACATACAGACAAACAGCTACTGTCATCACAATATCACTATAGCCATTGGCTGACAGGGAAGAACAAGAAAAATATAATGTCTGGTTTTTTATATGTTACGGCTCAGTCCATGGGTTTAGAATCCTGAGCCTTAGCTATCCCATCCCACCTGAAAAAATTTAAGAAAAAAAAAAAAAAAAAGGAATAGCCACTGCTTTCCAAAGCAATGAATCGATCACTTCAACAAACAAAAGGCATAGAAGTCTTTTTTATTTTTTAAATTTATACAATTTTCTACTGTGGGATTTAACAAAAAAAAAAAAAAAAACCAAAAAAGTAGACGTGCGGTCTCCCCGCTTGATCTTCATGTATATATCAGTGGTTCCCAACATTTTTACACTCGCAACCCCTACCCAAAAGCTTGAAACTCACTCGATCCCCTACTACCAGCAACTTGATTTAAACTTTTAAACTTTGTTATCTGTGACAGAGATAGAAAGAACCATCTAACAACAACATTTACTCAAGAATCCTGTAACTGTTTATTAGTAAACTAGTGACATTAAGCCACTGTATGTGTATACAAACGGGTGTATTTTAATATCTGAAGTGTGCATGAATGCAGCAGAGGAGGAGTCGTGAAGTTTGAACTATATGCGAGAGATCCTGTGGGATTATGTGTTTATGTGATGTTAATTTGGATTGGGTGCAAATCAGAGAAACGTCCACAGAAAGGGGAGGTCTTGTAATGCCATACTTCAGCTCGGGGCTTGACAGAGAGAAAGGGGATGGGGGAGGCGATGAGAAAGAGATTGAAAGAGAGAGAGAGAGAGAAGGAGAGAGAGAATGACAAGAGAGGGCATGAGGGATGTTTTTGCTATAATATCAGTTATAACTCTGTAAAAAGAGTCATAATGAGTCACATTTTTTTTTTAATCCTTTCGTGTCTTGACTTTTGACTGGAGATATTTTGTTGTCTTAAATAACTGCATCACTGCCAACATAACCTGTTTTCCTAGACATAAAAAAGTAGTCACAATAAACTGAGACTGCAGCATGATATGACTGTGATGTGAAGAATCAGACTAACTTGTCTTCATATTTAAGTAATAAATGGGCGGTAATGGAAGTACAGCACAATTAAATGTGTGATACAACTTAGGACTGTATAATGTTCATCAGCGATCTTCCTCTCTGTACTAACTGGCCTGAGCAACTTGGCCCGACCCAGGTGATTATTTCTGTTGACGGAGAATTGGTGTAACAGCTGCACTAGACTCGACAATCTAGGAGTAATAACACGGAAGTTTCTCCTTTAACCACCGCAGTGTCAAGGAGCCCATTTGTTCAACAATTAGCAGGGTATATTATGTACGTGAATATTACTGTTTCTCTGCTCATCATACAGTGCAATACAGGCTACAAACACGATACTCGTCTTATATATAACAATATAATATTATTGCCTTCAGACCTAGACCCTCATCCTGAGATAGCCATCTGCAAGTGGGTGAGGGACGTAAAGAGAGCGTAACCTACCCCTCCCTCACTTCTAAAACAAGAAAATGGGAAAAAGATGACACTTAACTAATTTAACTAATTTCTTTTGCCACGTAATGAGTAAATTAACTTAGCCGTCTCTGGTCCAAGGCAGCTTTTACAAAAGTGCGATGATAGATGATAGCATAACTCCAATGGAGTGCTGAATAGAAGCCATCCTGCAATGTGATCTATCTTTTTTTATTTTTTATGTGTATTACTGATACTGTTTTTTACTGTGTCACAGTTGTAACACCCATTTGTAGAGAGTTAATGTGGCCAGAGCTATCCCGACAAGTGTTTCCAAACAAAGTTTACTCTAAATTTGCTATAGTTTGCTCTTTTCCACACTGGTGGGAAAAAATGTTTCTATACAGAGTTCACTCGAAATTTGTTATATTTCTGCTCTCTTTTGAAATTCGGTGAAAAAAACACCTCGACCTGCCCCCGCATGTTCAACTAGGCTTGAATTGCACAGAAAAAGGAGTTATTGTTGCGGTTAGATCCAGGGCACACAAGACGTACGCCATACGGATGGATGAGAGGGGGGGGGGGTGGAGGGAGGGAAAGAAGAGCAGGAGGGGGAGGGGGGAGGAGAGAGAGAGAGAGAGTTTAAACAGCCTGGAATGTTCTAGCAGGTAGTTGTTGTTACATTCAAAAGCTTAGTCAGATTTTCTCCTTTGGGGGTAATTAAATCCACACTCCACACCCAATCTCAGCCGTTGACAGGCCGGATCCGTAGAAATACGAAGGCTCCACTATTTATCGGGGGACTCAAAAGCTGTGGTACGCTGTAGAATTAAGAAGCCAATGCAGTCAATTGACAGATGTCTGCAAATTAATTGTCTGTCTTGACTCAGTCTGCACTCATAGATCTACAACAGTGGTTTATATCATGATTCAACTTGCTATTATTATGTGAGAAGTCTATGATCTTGGGACAATCTGTGCAGATAGATCTATGTTTCTGGTTTATATCGGCTCAAAAGCTGCGGTAGAGAGGCGAAGAAGTTCATTCTGTCCTTGCTGATAGCATTATGCAATTTGTTTGTCCTGATTCAGTCCTCACTCACACTCTGTGACTGTAGTTTATATCGTGCTTCAGCTTGCTATATGTTTGAGGTCTGTCTTGAATCAGCCTGTGCAGATAGATCTATGTTCCTGGTTTATGTCGGCTCAAAAGCAGAGGTACAGAGACGGAAGAAGTTAATTCTGTCTTTGCTGATAGCTTTATGCATTTTTTTTGTTTTGACTAAGTCCGCAATGATAGCTCTATCTCAGAACTCTATTTTGGCTCACCTAGTGTTGATAGATCTATGTTAGAAGTCTATCTCGAGTCAATCTGTGCTGACAGAGCTATCTCTCAGGTTTATCTCTTGTATTTCTTGGTTCTGGACTATATCTCTTTGAAACTTCCCATCTTACCTCTGGGCTGCACCAGCTCGTTTTAAGTTCTTGGTATCTTATTGGATAAGCCCTGTTATAGACTTTCCTATCTCTCTTTCTCACTCATATGAATATCTCAGCATCTATAAAATGTGACTTATCGTTTTCTTCCCTGGATCCATCTATTCCCTCACACAAACCCACATCAGTTGGATGTACCTTAACCCTTTTGTTTGCCAAAAGCAGATCAGAATGTCTACTTTCTTGAATTCTTTGTGCTAAAAAATCACAAACTCTAATGCCACATTTGTTCATTTTGAAGAATTTTTTTTTCTTTGTTTGAGGGTATAACCAGTCATTAATTTTGTTGAAATGTCTTAACACTTTTTACGCCTACTCACACTTGATTAAGCTTTTCAGTTGTGGCAAGGAATGGGTTAATACTCCCTCCTCTCCCTTCCCCCAAACCACTTTTGATGAGATGCCCCACTTTCTGCAGGTGTGCAGCTTTTTATTTTCACGGAGAATTAAACAGGTCTTGTGGTGCGAATAAAGCTCCTAAATACCTCCACCGCTATTTATTAAGGCACACGGAGTCATAAACAGCCCGTTAACACAGCGTTGCTGCAGCTTTCTTAACATCTAAACATTCTAAGAACGCTGCCTATCTTTATAGCGGCAAATGGGGAATAATAAAAGGAGAAACTATCACGTGGTGAATGTTTTCTTTAACCCTCTCAGAGCCAGGAGCAACGCCTACATTAAAATGATAGTGTTGGGCTGAGACAGAAATTTTAATGACCTTCCATAGTTTTGCTGTGACATCGTTTGTGATGATTTACTTTAGAATGGTCTACTTTGAAAATGTCTACTTTTGAAAAGTCTGTGGTCTAAAATTACTGTGGCGATTTAATTACTCAAGGCAGTCTTAGCTTTCAGTTCTGTCAAGCCTATCCTAGCCACATGTCCAACAGGCTACGCTTGGCTGTTGAAGTTTAACCTTAAAGATATAAGAGGATCGATTTGTTCAGTCTTCACCATCATACTTTGTTCTGAACTTCCCTGGCATATAGCACGTTCTGTAAAAACGTGAGTAGATCTACTCGTGTTAAAAGACAACAATTTAAACTGACATGCTCTAAATTTCAAGCACCCGGAACAGCTTTTAAAAAGCATAAAAGCGTAGCTTTAAAGCAGAGTTGAATCTCAGTGACCCAGCAATGACCCTATTTAAATTGAATAAACATAAATAACCAATAACAGGCTGGACTTTGTTGTCATCTCATTATATAACTTGCTCAAACTTCTACAACTGGTGTTTAAGGATTTTTTTTCCAATATATTTCTTACATTGTGTGTTAAGGGGTTAACTGTGACTACAATAATTAGGTCGTCATAGAAACTCTTAACACTTGCAGTCATTTTTGCTGCGACTTTTGGAGTTAACAGTTTTTCTGAACTAACGACGTTAAGCTCATGCCTACTACTAAAATTTCCATTGGAGAAAAGAATGTGCTCATGCTTTTGCTTCAGTTATGTTTGAATGTGCTTGTTTGTGAAATGTGCTTGTTTGTGAAAATGTACGTGCCTTATAATGTCACCTCGGGATGCACAGGGAACTCAGAAACAGCACGCATTTCACAGAGTTTATGTATATTGGGAAGAGGGACGGGGGGAGGGATTAGGATAATTTATACAGAAAAGTCGAGATAGTGAAATCAAGTTCCAGTAAAAGTGACAAGGAAAGAAGAAAGAAGTGAAAGGAAAGAATAAATAGGTAGGAGGAAACAGTGGGTTGGGAGGGGGGGGGGGGAGAAATAGGTAAGAGAGTTTTTGGGGAAGGGAAGGAGATATTTATCCAAGAGGAACTCCTTGACTTGTTCATCTGCATTGAAAAGTGAGCTATTGTATGTGTTGTAGATCACAATGTCATAATTGCGTTAGGACTCATATACAGTGTCCACTTTGTTGTTTATTTGTAAAATACTACGTTGTCCATAATGGTGCATATAATATCATGCAAAATAATGCCTGTCTGTTCCTGGTGCTGAGATCTTAAGGCACGTTTCACTAGCTGGCTAATCACGAAGCCCTCTCTCCTTTTTGTCTAGACTGACCACACTCATTGAGCAGTGCTGAAAGAACTGTGTATTTTTTTCAGATATCAATTTACCAAGCCAAATAGCCTATTATCACTACTATTACTGTCATACCTCTCCCTCCTCCTCCTCCTACTACTGCCACTAATACTACCACCACAATTACGAGTACTCCTAGTCCTAGGACTATGACAACGACTTCTACGACCACAGCTACTACTACTACTACTACTACTACTATGTATTACTACTACTTCTACAGCTGCTGCTGCTGCAACTACTAACTAGACTCTACTTCTAGGCCCTTTTCGTCAACAGTTAGAACAGTCTGTAGTTCTGCACTAGTTGCTATCGTGGTAACCACTCAGATTGACAACATGTTGTGTTCAGCTCCTCTCATGACTGAATCTACCAATGTTGATGAGCATGGTCTATTGCAGCATCTATAACTGAGGAACGGCGTAACCGTATTGTTCTGATTAGTGAAGTAAATAGACTATACATCTGGAATGATATTATCTCAAGATTTGTATGTAGGAATATTTAAATGTCTCTGTCTGTGGTTTTCTCGACCTCCCACCACCTCTTTCCCGCCCCCACAACAAAAATCCCAGACGACCCCCCCCCCCCCGTCCCCAACACACATACACACACCAAAAAGAAAAAGTAGCAAACACCTTCCGCTTTGATGTGGAAATCCTATGGTGATTTATTGATCAGTTTCCTCAGCACGTGTTACTTATCGCGGGGCAAACAGAGCGTTGTGTTCATCTGTCTGCACATGACAAAATATATGCCGGCGACATGTTCAATTCAACGTTTGCCTAACACTTCACAGCGGAGAAACTTCACCACATCTTGCCCGTATTCGCAGGGGTAGGGAGTTTATGCAAGCCACTACATTCTCAAGATCGCTTTCTTCACATCATCATCGCGACAAAAACGACATGTTTATGACACCAGCTTAACCACCAATTTGTGGAAAAAAGTCCAAGGAGAGTTGTCAAACAGGTGCGCATAAAAATCTGCATAATTTGGACGGGGGTGTCGCGTTTTTTACTGTAAATTACAGACCTACCACTTTCTTGTGTTTGTCATAGACTATACACAGATTATGGCACCTTTGTAAAATGGGTCTCATAACACATATCAAGGCATTTACAGGTCTGTACACATAGGATCGAATATTGACCATTATCTTTCGTTATTCTAGGTAATAAACCGCAGGAGAATGTCTTCTGTAGAATCAACTTTAACAGCCGTGATTTATAATGGAGTTCATTTGGATAATCGACATTGAGACTACTAATGTTCAACCTTGGAGATGTGAAATTCTGATGTAGTCATGCTAAAGGCCCATTTTGTTTGAAAGCGAACTTTCCCCCTCCCCTCATCCTCCTCCTCACCCATCCTTTGAATGTATCAGCGATCAAAGATTCAGGACAGAAGATGTGAAATCTGCGAACCGATTGCCTTTGAAACACGAAAGTGATTACCAATAGAGCCTGTAATGTACGGGAATAAACGCTATATATATATATAATCTCTATCATTCTTCTTCTTCTTATTATTATTCATATCATTGTTATTTGTACTACTATTGCAAAGGACGCAGCTGTCAACCGACAAAGTAAAGGGCCAGGCGACTTAGCCATTATATTTTTAATCAGCCATATTATACAGCCAGCTAAGTTACGTCCCTTTGCCGAGCTCAAGAGGTTTATTTTCTCTCTCGCTGTTTGAAACATGTGAACCAAAAAAGTAAATCTGTAGAATAAAAGACTATTAGATCTTGTAGTTCTTGTTTTCATTTATTTTATTCTATTTTATTTTCTGTTACAAGCGATTTAAATAACCAAGAGAAAAGCTGATTCTTTTCATCTGCCTGTAATGTTCGTATTGTACCTCTTATTGTACGTCTTAGACTTGACAAACAAAAGTATCTTCAAAAGTGGAAATGGCTCGTTCCTGTATGGATATTTTGCATGAAAGGAACATTGTTAACCATGTGCTAAGATTATGTTCGACGGCTGTCAGTTTGTTAACTTACAAACAGCAATCTCACCGAGAGGCGTCGCCAACGATAACTTACGGCAACAGCTGTGCTATCTTTTGTATATAATTCACACCAGGGCTGTAAAGTTATCAGCAATAAACGGCGGCAACAGACACACAAAATGCGCGATAACAGGGCGGAAGAGAGTGACATAACTTTGGTTATCTGGTTAGCTCATGATATATACGCCAAACGGTTGTGTAAATTATCGTCAAGGCTATGCATATCTTTGTACCCATGCGTGTAGTTTTTTTTATAATATCACCGAGGAGAAGATATGGACAGAACAACATATGGAAACATATGGTTCTTCTGCCTGTGTGTGTGTGTTTTTGTTTTTTTTTTTTTAATTTACTCGTAGCACTGTATAAATGCCTAAATAAATAAATAAATATATTTATAAAAAATAAGTATTAATAAATAATTAAATAATAAATAGAGCGTATAATAAAGAGAGAAATAAATACAGGAATACATTCTATAAAATCCTAAGAAGAAGAAGAATGGTAAATAATATGGCGTTGTCTGTGTGGGCCTATTGGACCTGGATCAGGAGTCTATTTGGGGCTGTTGATGCACCTCTTCCTCTCTGTCTGTTCATTAGAAAGTTATAGTATCCAGTTAGTTATGTAACGTGCCCCCCCCCCCCCCGCGAAAAAAAACAAAACAAAACTGCGAACAGACGCTCCTATGATCGAACCAAATGAAAATTGTTTCGCCTTTACTATGTGGTGCAACTGTTTTATTTATCTATGCTTTCTCATTGCAATGCTAGGCCCAGCTGGACACTCCGAAATAATATTTTACATAATCTTATGTTTCTGTTCATCTTGTGAGATCAACAGATTTATCAATTAAATTCAGAATATTCGTCATATGTTAAGTTACCCCATAGCTAGTTAGAATGAGGGGGAGGAGGGGGGGGGGGAGGCGTAGGCACTGTTGATGATATTCCGATAGTCAATGTTAACATTGGCCTTTGCTGTGTTTGCAAGCATATTTGACGCATTTTGAATGTTACTTTTCATAATCACATCATGTTCCATACTGGCGACGTAACCCGGAGGTCTGAGAATTCTGTTCCTGTTTTTGCTAGAATTCTACTCTTGTCTCTTACCATTCAGATATCACCGAGGGCTCAACAGTTTATGCCGTTCTCAGTTTGTGTAATTTGATTTGCCTTTCTTTGCTTCCTTTGTTCTTTTTCAGCAGTTAGTTGGGTTGTTATTTCTGTACTGTCGTTGTCAACAGGTTTTCCACTGACTCAGCAGATTTGGAGTTCAATCTATAAAACTGGCTACCGCTTTCAAAACTTCTAGGTAATGCACCATACCTTATCCTAGATTCCTTGCCAAACCTGGATTTAAAAACAAAAAATAACAACAACAACAATAACAACGAAGATCACAGCAAGGCATGTACTTGACAGTTCCGCGACCCTCTTCTGCATTCCTGTGGTTTTCCTCGATCTGGGTCACGTCACAAGGTCTGACATACGGGTCATTGCCTTTTGCGTCACATTTTCCCCTCATCAGGTGCTACCCTCTGCCACGAACTCTGAACGTCGCAGATCTTTTCCGTAACACGTCTGTTTTTCTTCTCTCGTTACACATGCAAAAGTAGGCGTCTTCTTCTATTTTTAGCTTTAGATATTTCTGAAAACAGGTTTTATCAACATCCGGGTTATCATTTCCATGGTCACATGATCATCTCTTTCCATCTCTCTCTCTCTCTCTCTCTCTCTCTCGCCAATCTCTTGTCTCTGTTTTCCACTCTTTTCTCTCTTGTCTTCCACTCGTTCTTCTTCTCTAGTTTCTTTTTCCTCGCAGCTCTCCCCCCCCCCCCCCCACACACACACTCTTTTCTAATGAGGATTGTTCGCTTCAGCTATAGTACATCGCTCAACCCCTAGATCACATAGTAAAACGTCTAGCATTATATTCACACAGCAAAATCTTTAGCTATAGTATCGTATAGCAAACATAAAACAATATTCACCTCTGTGTACTCTTTATAGGCTTCAGGTGTGAACATATTTAATTATCAAATGCCTGAGAGAATTCATTGCCTTTATTCCTATACTGTATCTTATAGCTGCTTTAAGCAAAATTAAAGGCTGGCACAAACAGCAGTTCTCAAAGTAAAGCAAATAATCAGACCATTGACTTCTATTAATTAATGTCAATCTCACAGCACAGTTGGATGTAATGTGTGTGCGTGTGTGTGTGTGTGTGTGTGTGTGTGTGTGTGTGTGTGTGTGTGTGTGTGAGTGTGTTTGACAGATATAATTTAATATGCAGTGACGTAGTCTCTCCAATGAGGACTAGACTGGTCGGGACTGATTCATTTTTAAAAAAAAATTATTTTATTTTATTTTATTTTATTATTATTATTATTTATGCTCATTACCTACTATAATAATATGTAAGGCAAGTACAGGATTCGGGAGATTTATAGCAACGTATGGAACAGGTCCTTGATCCATAGAAACCAAGATCAAGATGTGCCGCGACATAGTTCTCACAACGCTGCTCTATGGCTACGAGATTTGGACTGTATTCCAACGATATGCCAAGAAGCTGAAGCACCTTCATACAACCAGCTTCAGAACCAGCTCAACATAAAGTGGAAAGACAAGATCCCAGACACTGAGGTCCTTGACCGCGCCGGCCTGCCCAGCATCTTCATCATGCTCATGCAGTCACAGCTATACTGGGCTGGTCATGTAGTGCGAATGCCACACCACCGCCTTCTAAAGAGACTACTTTTTGATAAGCTCAGTTGTAGGAAGCACTCCCTTTGGGGACCGAAAAGAGCTTCAAAGACTATATGAAAGCTTCAGTCAAGGCCTTCGACATTTGCCTTGACTCCTGGAAAACAACAGCTCTGCAAAGGAGTGAATGGCGCGCTGTCGTCCAAGAAAGCGCAAAAAACTGTGAGGCCAACAGGACAGCTGCAGCAGAGCAACGCCGACAAGCCAGGAAGGACAGCGCCAACAGATCCCCAGTTGCTG
>JBCAUA010094406.1:0-10423 GCA_038406235.1 Peronia verruculata
CAACAACAACAACAACAACAACAACAACAACAACAACAACAACAACAACAACAACAACGACAACAACGACAACAACATAACAGAAACAACAACAACAACAACAACAACAACACCAGCCTCCTGATCTCGAGTTAGACAGCAAGGAAGATTTAAGGAAGAATGCCGTATTGAATATACATTCTTTGGCTGACGCTAACCTCAGAAAGCTACAGACAGCCAAACAAGAGGCCCAGTTTACTTTTTCAAATAATATACTAAATAAAAATCCTACTGCTTGGGCACTGAACTATTTCTGCAGTATCCCTCGTAGAAAATAACTTTTAGTTTTTTCTTTTTTTTAAATATATCCTATCGTGAAGAAGGTCAACTTCCTGCATTGTATCAATCTTAAAAAAAAAAAAAAGTTATCTACGATTTTATGTTCCATTTTAGAGAAACAGCTGCTCGAAACAATCGTGTTGTCCAGTCTGAGGATACGTTAAGGCCGGAAGTACAGCATCTCCACTGAGGTTTTACTTGACATCCGAGGCCTCAGACAGTGTATATTTTCCTTCTGGCCGCTGACGAGAGAAAATGTCACCCAGAGAAGCTGTGAAAGGCTAATTATGCCCTGTGTGTCTTGCACTAATATTTTCCTTTCCTCTGTCTCGGCACTGTCCCTCCACTAGTTCTGGAAATGCTTCCACATGTAACGTAGTTCCATCAAACCGCTTAAGTACAAATATGTACACTTGTGGAAGAAATCGCCAGTGATAAATAAATGAGAAAAGTACCTCATCCAAGCATTAAATAACAAAGTAATTAGAATCTTAACTAAGTTTTGGAAGAAATGGTGAACTATTAATAAACATAGTTCATCCAAGCACGAAGTAAAAAGTAATAAGTATTTTACTAAGTTTTGAAAGAAATGATGAATGATAAATATGTGAGAACCGTAGCTCATCCAACCAGTAAGTAACGAAGTAGTCAGTATCTTACTAATGAACTAACTAATTAACTGACTAGCCAACTTACTAACACGCTAACAAACAAATAACTAGCCGACTGTCTGACTGTCTAGGTCAGCAACAAACAAATGAATAGATGAATAAAAAGACACAAATACATAGATTTAAAAAAAAAAGGGAAAGGAAAAAGAGAGGAAAGAAAGAATGAAATGAAAGAAATAAAGTACAAGAAAGAAAAAAAAAAAAGATGGAAAAAAAGAAAGAAAGAAGATAAACCCTGGAAATCCGTTCCATAGATTAGTTATTTTGTTTACAGTGTCAATAATGAGCCATTTTTTCAGCCATCTAGGTTACTTCCCTTTGCCAAGTACAAGAGGTATAGGACAAACACCGCAAAGAAGGAACATTTCAATTTTTCTCTTGTTATTTGAAACCTGTAGTGCAAAAAATTATGAAAAAAAAAAAATATCAGAATAGGAAGAAAAAACATATTCACCATATGGTGAATTTTTCTGAATTTTCTGTTAATTATATTTCACATAACAAGCGAAAAAGTGATATTTTCCTTCTTTACAATGCTTGTGTTATACCTCTTGTACTGGGCAAAGGGAAGTAATTTCGCTGACAGTCAAAATGGCTCATTAGTTCTTTTCAATGACCCGGCCTTGCTCCCCTCTGTTATCGAATTTTCTCCAACTTGAGTGGCTGTTCATTGTTAGGAATGCGAGAAGAAGTGTGTGAGATATGCGAAAGTGGCACTTTCACCCGTGTCCTATGCTCCTACAGAGGTACCTTTTTTTTACGACAAATCAAGGATGACAGGAAATCATGTAGCTACTTCTTGTTAGATATTTGCATTCAATGGTTTTACTGACATTTAGTTAAAATATTATTCTCGCAGAATAATAAGCTATTAAATTCATAGGCAGGAAAAATCCAAATGTACCTTATTGACCTTAATTCACGGTGCACTTGGTTTAAAACATATGTTAGCTTTTCGACCAACGTTAGCTTTCTCATAAAAAATCATAAAAATCTAGGACCAAAAATAAAAGAAAACCGTTTCAGTCTTAAGCTAAAGATTAATTTTCTTCATCAAGGACCTATTTCAGAATTTATTTATTTATTTCTCATCTGTTATCCTCTTTGTCAAGGGGCCACGATTTCGTGGGTGTCAGAACTTTTTTTGTGTGGAACAAATCTTTCTTTTTAATTTGTTTTACCATACTGTAGGTAGAATAAGCTTGCTTGATAATAAAATGACATCAGAGAAAAGGAATCAAACACAAATCACCCGAAACACTTTACTTTCTCAGCATTTCTTTTAGACCTGTAGCACCGGACAGCTTTTGATAGTATCTCTTACCCGTCCATTTGTTTGCATTCATTTTTGTATAGGCTGTTTGTACATGTGACAACACCTTCATTCATTCAAATTTATATGGCCATATAACACACAATACATACTGGACTAAGAAAAAAACAAAGAGGAGGATGACAGAGAAATCTTCTCATTTACAACACGCTGCTCGTATCAGAGACTCCAAGCTTTTGACCCAAAGTCTCTGATATAACTGCAGGAGTCAGGAGATATATCTGAAATGTACAAGTTTTGTTATACAAACTAAGAATTTCTATTCATACACTGTCACCATTCACACCAGCACAACACTCATTTCCTCAGATCGCTGCACTGGTTACTTATGAAAGCCGGATTGACAATGTCTGTTTTTATTACTTCGCCCATTGAAGTTGAGTGCTTCAGTTGATTAATTAATTAATTAATTAATTAATTTTTTGCTTGTTTGTTTCAATAAGCACGGAAGTAACTGAAATTCTCTCAATAATAAGACAGAGATGTTGACTTCAGCGCAAGCTCTACACCATATGAGTAAATTTGAATAGTCACCTCCCAAAATTCACTGCTACAAAATGAAAAGAGGAAATAAAAAAATTAACAACGGATCTTTCAAATTTTTTGTTTTTAGCATCGTGATTCCAAGGTCCTTGCTTGCTTATATTGGGGTTTGATGGCACATCAGCAAGATCACGCCTATAATATGTACTGTGCAGAACATGGTAAGATACATGTACATGTCAAGAAGAAGAGAGGAGAGAACGGGACAGAAGACAGGAATAAGGAAAGAGAGAAGAAATGTCACTCCTGAAACGTCGACTATGGCATTTCTTGGGAGTGAGACATTCCACCGAATGCGGACTTTCACTGCCTGCTGGTGGAGACATTCCGTGAGAGACATTTCACCGAATGCAAACTTTCACAACCTGCGGGTGGGAGCAAAAAACCTAATTATATACCCGGCTTTCCCCCTTGGGGAATTCCGAGGTCCAACTACCTCACAGATAAGTTTACATCAATGTCAAACTAATTTCCTTATTCGACCCTAGCATAATATTTGCTGGGATTGAAACAGAGCATGTGACACGCGACATCATGAAACCAGGCGTTCGTCAGCCTGAGCGACCGGAGAAAGCACTTGTTTTTCAATTGTGAATATTTTAACGCATTTTCTTTTCTTCATACAGCCCTTCTATATCAATCTAAAAATGCATTTCAGAATCAAATTTGCTAAAACAGATTGAGTAAATGCCCCAAAATCGTAATTAATTTAGTGACATGGCCTAATAAGGATTAGCAAAAGTGAAACCATTTTCTCACTAAATTCAACTGCAGCAACAGGTTTTTAATTGCCAGTATCCCTACTTCTACCTGAAGTAGAACAATGTTTTGTTCACACAAAGAAATAAATCAAATGAATAATCTTCACAATGATACTAATAACTGCATATAGTCAAAATATGAAGAGAACAGAATTTCATTAAGTCGCATTATTTCTCAAATCTGACTTCAAAAACTTCGTTAACTTCTGGTGCAATTTGAAACCAAATACATTGCATTACTTTAAAACTTTCATAATTTAACATTTAAATTTATTCGCTAACGCTGAAAACTGGCGATCAGCAATGGACACTATCCTGAGCTTTAACATCACAACAGGGTGGTGAGTGGGTGTGGGGAAAAAGTGCATGTAACCCAATCAAATGATGTAATGAGAGGTGTCACGGGATATTAAGCAGACTGGTTGAAGTACAGAACAATGCCTGTGTTATTAACCCCACAAGTATCAAGGTGCCGATGTGGTTAAGAATTGACCCTTCATTCTTTATGATAAAATTTTCCTTTAAACAGCATACTGTGCATTGACATGGTACGATCTAATATCACCTTAATCATAAATTATCATTCTTTAGACATAAGTCCTAAAGTTACCGCAGAAACACGAACACCCAAGCAACTTCTTACTGACACTGTTAGGGTTAAACTACGAGTGTGCTGCTCTTATTGACACCCCCAGTCCCCCCCCCCTCCACCATGGCTTCAAAACCTGAAGTCAACTGTATACTACAACAGAGATTTGTAATGCCCATACGTAGGACTAATCTCTAGAAAATTAAGACGGACAGAAAACTTAATCCCGTTTCATCATTGTTCTCACATGAATTTAAAAAAAAAAAAAAAAACTACGAGAGCGCAGCATTTACCAATCAGACATGCAGGGTCTTTAATTCGAAACTCATTGTCTGTAACCATTATAGTAACTTCAACTCTCAAATAAAATACTATGGAATCCAATTATATCAACGCTGTAGAGAACATCGAAATGACATGATATAATGAAAGACCAATATAAGAAATAAGGACTTTGGTAAGGGGAGGTAGTCGATGACAGGAAAAAACAAAACAAAACATGCAGTTTTGTCAAACATTTTGTATGTCCAGCCTGCCCTCCAGATGGGAGATTATAAAAAAGAAGAAAAAAAGATTTAGATGAAGTAGACTAAGGTCAGCCTTTCTCTTTCTCATCTCCATTTTTTGCCAGATCCTCTATAGGTGTGCTGCACTAATAGGTAACGGTATGAAACTGATTTCATTCAGCAAACTGAAATACATCCTTGCAAATGCAAAGTCTACACTCATGCTAATTGCGCATTGCAGCACATTGTGTGCCCACCAAATCTATTGTAGTTAGTTTTCATAGGTCTCGTAATAAATTCAGCTGGACACAAATTGTGTTGTTCGTAGCAAAGCCTACATGCCATGCAACAATTTGATATCTCGGCCCACAAAGACAAATGGAACGAGCGAATAATGGGTGATCGCCTTTGTTTACCTTCACAATAAACTTCTGTTAGCCAGAACCCGACTTTACACTGAATAAGGAATGTTCAGTGATTTTCTAATAATCCCATAATGCATTTAGGCTGGGGCCGCAGTGCATCTGTGTCTGTGTTTCGAGCTTGCGAGACGCAAAATAGCGCAGGCGAGATAACGGAAAACGCCAGCTGACACATCAGCTGGCGACGTGGTCAGACCTAGACGCACTGCAACCCGCGCAATGAAAGTGAGTTTGGCTTATTACAACATGCAGCTGCAGTGCGAGAGTTAGACACAGACATAGATGCAATGTGACCACGGCCTTGGCCTCCCTCACAAATATCTAAGGCTCAGGCACAATCGTTTCCCTTTTGTCTCCATTTCCTCCCCTCTATGACTGGAGAGACTAGGTAGGCCAGAAAAAAGAAATGGAGAGGAGATGATGCAGTCAGTTGGCTAACATCTGGCTTTCTTAATATCCGCCATATAATACCATACCAGTGTGGAGCCATGCTTTAGACATGAGTCATATGAAATCAGTGTGATAACGACTGCCTGAAAAGAAAACACCTAAATGGATGAATGTTGACATTGCTGGCCTGTTTTGTTTGTTTGTGTATGTGTGTGTGTGTGTGTGTGTGTGTGTGTGTGTGTGTATGTGTGTGTGTGTTTGCACAGCAATCATGAAAAGCCCAGAGTGAACGTTCCATTTAGTGAAAGATGATTAAAAAAAAAAAAATACTATGTACGCCCACATACAGAAATTAGACCAAAACATTTTTTGGTGGGGGAAAAGGTGACTGACATGTATGTGCTGTGCTGTCTCGAAGTGAGTTCTCCTCTCCTTTTTTTTTTTTTTTTGTAGAACTAGTAGCAGAAAGAGAGAGAGAAGACACTGGCACATTTATTCTCCCACCTCCAATAGATTCCCTACAGATATGATTGGCCAATCACCATAGTGAAAAGAATACATGCATAAACAAAGGAAAAAGAGAGAAAAGTCAATCTACTATGCCTGCATTTTTGGAAGAGAAACCATTAGAACTAAGTCATATCAATGGATTAAGGAATTTTAGATAGTCAGTCTGCTGAGAAACATAGTGCCCAATGATGAATGGGTCTAAGCCAGATTCCCAATTCAAAAGTCCATCAAGAGATTGCTATGTATTGGTTACACATACATACCACTTATCAATCTACATATCACAGAAACAAAACTATAAGACAAATAAAAACAAGAAGAGGTCCTTCTTTGTGCATGTGCCGACAGTTCACGGGTCCTTAAATGCTTATGTGTATGAGAAAAACTACTAGTTGAAAAACTCAAAAGTGGTATATAAAAAAAAAAAAAAAAGAAAGAAAGAAAAGAAAAACAAGATGGACTTTGTGGTGTAATGATTTCAGGGAGATTTTTATCTTACTAAAGTGTGGTACAAAAGCCAAGACTGTTTTTGACCTCAGATATAGAACCAACTACATCAACTGTTTGATAATAGGAAGGGCTTTTATCTCACATCAGCGAGATACAAGAAGCCAAAGTCCCATTAGACCTCAGATATGTAAAACTAACACAAACATTTGCTTCATGTACTATCAAAAGCCATAATAACTGAATGGGCTAGCTTGTCGATAAGAACGTTTTCGTGCTTTTTTTTTTCTTTGTTTTTCGCAGCCCAGCTAGACTTGAGCCTGCCCATTTCCTGGGGAATCTTTATCATATCAGCATATATATGACTAAGTGGTTGGGAAAACCCAGCTGTCCCAAACACAGAGAAATCTCACAGGATAAAGTCCACTCCTACGCAACACATCTGTTTTAGGTGGATTTTGTTATCGTGAGTCATTGTCATCCACTGATATTGGCTAGCAATCTTTAGTTCTCTCTTTTTCTCTGTCAAACTTTGGTCTCTATAGATTTAGCCCCCCCCCTCTCTCTCTCTCTCTCTCTCTCTCTTACACACATCTCTATCCTGTCAGTTTGTCATAGTTACAGAGACTTTGGTGTAGATCACAGTTCTATTTACAACTTTGGTTTTTCCACAGTGTGTAGGCAGTCCCATGCAAATGTCACCGAAGTTGCAATTTTAAGTATCAGTGCTAAAGTGGTTGCTGACGGTACAAGTTGGAATGCACAGTGGAAAACAAACTAATAATAAACACTGATGAAACAGAAATTCTAGTATCAAATAGTTGATCACATTAAGTGTGTGTTTCCTAGCCAACCTCTCATCACGGCTTGCAGACAACACCAGATAGTCTGACTAGAGAGCAACAGGAAGATCCGGACAATGGTGGAGCAATTTCTGGTTATACGTCAGCAAACTTTGAGCTTTCATATTTACAAAATGTAGTTTTCAACGTGTTAAGAGAACAAAATATTTTCTGCTTATTTTATATATCAGAAGAGAACCCATGAACTTTTTAAAAAAATGTAATCAAACTGATCTTGCCCTGTGACATCCAAGTGGATGGTGAGCATATTCACATCAGTGTTGGTATTTTGGATGATCCGCCATCCTACTGAACATCTAATTTGGGTCAAACATCCTCACAGGTTTACTATTGAATTACTATCGCCTGTTTAGAATAACGCAAACTCCCAAACAGTCAAACATGACATTCCTCTCTCTTCTCATGTTTTAACCAATATCTCGATCTTAGTTTAAGCAGGAAATTCATAACTTTTCATCCAATAGATTTGTTCTGACCAAACAAACGGCTGAAAATCCCCATTTAATTTTGGCAGGGGGTACAAATACTTCAAACTGTTCACTACCATTGACATAGCAAAAACAAGAAAAATACATGGGACTGGTGAGAAATTGTTGTCGGATCTCGTGAAGGAGAGGTAACAAACATCAGGGAGTTTTGTGTTTTAGCAAGGGGTACAAACACTTCGCCGGGGATTTCAGGATTTTTTGCTAGGTAGAATATGACCAACTGTTGTCTGACATTACCGTAAGACTTGCAAACTCCGCGACAAGAAATTTCAAGCCACACACAAGAAACACATTTGAACCTATGAGAGTTTGACATACGGGAATTTGAGGATACTGGTTAGACCTAATAATTTCACTGCATATCGATTAAGTTTTTTTACTTATTTCTTGTGTGGATAATGAAAGACATTTGCTCTCCACAAGTAATGGTAGATTTTAGGAGCCCAACCCCCCGTCTCTCTTTCTCTCTCTCTTTCTCTTTCTCTGTATATATGTATATACAATATATAAAATCCCATAGGGATGTACTCAACTTCGATGTCCAGATACACCTGTCCCTCCACCCCTTCCACCCCGCCCCCCTTTTCCATTTTTGACATTTGTACTTTACAATCCTCAGTTAAATGAAAAACAAAAGCTGCAAAATGAGTTTCAATTAAATGGAAGTGACTAGTCCACTAAACTGGACTAATCGCTAATAAGTATGAAGATTCAACGCCAAACTCTGCAGGTTGAAAGGAAAATACATAATGTCACCAAACTCATTTCCATTTTGTGTTTTGTAGTCACCACCACTCGTTATGGTTTTTATAAGCTTTTCAGCCTCCTGTAGTGGTGGTTATCTCAGCTGTCCACAACCCTGGTCAAACAATAACATAACACTATTGTGTTATGTGATCGGAGCTCAGCTCAACCCATCGATCAACACACCACCACTCTTCCGATCTCTCCAACATTTAATTTAGTTGACTAGTTGGCCGGGACCTAGACGCCAAGGCCGGGACTCAAACCAATCGGTCGTGAAAACAATATCTTTATCAATTTCTTTTGTTTCGATCAATTGACACATCCTAAATACAACCAAATGAACTGCCTGAAAACTCGCAACCCACAAATTCTGTCCTGATGAAACCTCTCAACCCTCCCTATTAGATTTATCATCTGATACTGCATATAACAACCAGAAGGAGTCAAACCCTGGTTGACCTGTAGGCCGAGTCTTTCTTTGAATAACCATGAGTCAAACAGGTTAGAATGAAAATAATAAATCTGACTTTGTAATTGCTTTCTTTTATTTAGGAAAGGCAAAACTCTTATCAGAAAACAGAAACGCAATGTTAAATTTAAAAAACAAAATTTTTAGTGTGTGTGTTTTTTTTTTATTTAGAATTTAAAACAAGATTAATTGGTTAATTAATTAATCAACTAATTCATAAATTTATTCAATTAAGTAGTTACAGATTCTTATCAAAAATGGTTTTTGCAGCTCGCTGTTCCTTGTTTTTAAAGCTTTGCAGAATCAATTGGAAGAAAGAGAGAAGAGAGACAGACAGACAGACAGACAGACAGACGGACAGGCAGAGAGAAACAGGAAAGAAGGACTGATTCTCCACTCTAACACTACAATAGAGTTACAATAATGAAGATGACTTGTTGAGGCATTACCAGCTTAAATGACCCGGTTTTATTCTTAAGACAACTATAAGATTTACTAGCGAGGTGAAGTATTAACGGGATGATATTGAAATATAGGTAGATAAATAGTCTTCTTTTTTCCTATTTTTTTTTTTTTTTTAACACATAGTTTCTCAGCCTTTGAAAACATGTTTTGACTAACCTTCCAAACTCTCAAAACTTAACTAAAAGAAAGGAAGGTATTGGAGTGGGCAGATAGCATTGTTAGACTGCTCTCTTTAATATCTGGAATCGAGATAACAGCCAGCAGGGGACGTGAAATAAACGTATAAATGATATGTAGGTGAAATGTTGTGTCAGTTGTAATGCTAGAATTCCTTGGCTCTTTCTCCCAGTGGCTTTGCTGCAGCTGTTGGCTTTAGCTTATCGAGATTGTACAGCTCTAGTCCTTGTCCATTACAAAGTTACTGCCCCTGATACTTCGATAAAAAAAAGGCATACATGGAGAAAAAAAAAAAAGGGGCACAAAACTACCCCACCCCTGCACTTTCCTCTGATAATCGCACCAGCAGGCTGTGTGTTTGAACTATTTCATGATGTCTTTCTATTTTTTCTTAGTCACCTGACCTGGTGTACCCCGGTAATGTAGCACGTCTTTGTATAAACTTTACATGGTCGAAAAAGACCACACTGGACCTCGAGAAAGTTCTACATCACTGACAAATCCAGATAGACCCATGGTAGTTCTGTTATCGAGTTCTGGGTCTAAGATATCACATTTACAATGCTTTACTAGTCAGGAATGCAGTAATCCTTACATAAAAGTTTACTATAAATATTTCCAATGTCATTTTGTTGTCTTTTTCAAATACGTTTAGCTTTCTCTGCAAGTGGAAGACGCTGGGAGCATCAGTACCGCGTTCATTTTGTAAGGAGAACTCTGGGTA
>JBCAUA010094416.1:0-10422 GCA_038406235.1 Peronia verruculata
CGCTGTGAGCGTTGTTGCGGCCGAAGCGATCATACCGGAACAACGCTGTGAGCGTTGTTGCGGCCAAGAAGAGTTAAGTGACTACACATGTCGGGGAGTCATCAGTGTGCTTACTTAGTGTCAGCATGGAATCCAGCTTTATATCCAAATATTTAGGATTAGACAAATGCTGTATCTGAGCTCCATTCATGGTCAGATTGACAGGGCACTTCCTTATCAGGATATTATAAGTAAACAGCTGGGATACTGTTTTGTCTGTATTGACAACTAATTTACACAGTTTAACATAGCAGGCCAAAAGTTTTCTCTGTACTCTCCCTTTGAGTTGTGCGACATTATTGCCCATTGCCTGGATGGCGGTATCATCAGCAAAAAGGACTGCCTTGGTCTCCAGGGCTGGCTCTAGGTCACTCATGAAGGCCAGAGACAATGTACTGTTGGCCGCTCAATGAAGAATCTTCCACGAAAGCTAGTTTTAATCATTGTATTAGCAAAGAAGCTGGTGGTAAGTTCTTCCCCCAACATTCAATTTCTGGAGCTTCAGCAGCAGGCCAGATCTCCAGACCATATCATACCCCTCCTTGAGGTCTATAAAGACCGCGAGCATATGTTGACCCCTTTGGAAGCCATTTATAATGTCTGAGGTCAATCAGGTTAGCTGGTCGCAGGCACTCTTACCTTTCCTGAATTCAGCTTGCAATTTATCCAGTCTGTTCTAAGTGATGCACGTCAATTGTTCACCATTCTGTCGGCCACTTTACTAAGTGTGAGAGCAGAGAGATGGGTTGGTAGTTCGACATGAGAGCCGGGTTTCTGCCACTCTGAAGGACAGGAACAACAAAGCTTTCCTCCATTTGACTGGGAGCCGCCCCTCCTCCCATGATCGGTTGTTGAGCTCTGTTGGGCTTTTGGGCCAAGGGAGACAACTGCTGCAACATTTCATTAGTGATCCCATCTTCCCTGGTGACTCCTTTGCCTTGCAGCAGCAAAAGCCGTGGGGCAGCTAACCTGCAGTAAACGCCCTCACATACTCCTCCACTTCTGTTGCCTGTCACTTTTCCTCAGCCTACCTGCAGATGGTAAACCTCTACTCTCCCATGTGGGGTGCTCTGCGGGCCGCCGTAAGATGACTTTGGTCAATGCATTGTTGTATTCGTCAACCACTGCTCTCTGACAGTTGCACGGGCCAAGGTCTTGGTCCGGCTGAGCTCTGAACTTGTTCCAGTCTGTTTTGATATAGTTCCAGCATGCCTTCCATGTGCGTCTGTCAAGGTAAGGTGCCTGGATATGGATCAGAACTGACATGTGGTCACTGCCAATATCAGCGAGCACTTGGAGGATCTCTGATGACTCCACTCCACGTTTGATTCGGGTGGCTCCCATCACCATAGCTTTGATGGAGGGCAGTTGGGGGAGAGTCAGTGTTTTGTATTGTAATAAAGGCCTTATCCTCAACCAGTTTGTCTGCAAACTCTGCCAACCCGGTTTGTGTCAGAGTCAGGATATCCCAACACAATGCTCCTGGTGTTGAGATCACCCATGAGCACATAACTTCCTCGCCACAGGAACAGGTTGACATCAAATTGTGGGACGCTCCCAGGCGGGAAGTAGGCCAGGGATAAAGCGCTTGCCTCCGCTCCAAACCTTCACTATCAAGACATCAATGTTCTCGCACTCGGTGTTAACTTATACGGCAGGCAGGTATGGTTGCATGAGTATGGCTAGTCCTCTGCACCTGTCGCACTGGCAGTAAAGTATTGGTACCTTGATATGTTTAAGGCTTCGTCGGACCCCAGCAATGTCTTGTACAGGAGCACTACATGGATTTTTCTGTCATGTAATAGTTTGGTAAGTTGAAATACCTTAGGGTGCGGCCCACAGACATTTAGCCGGAGAATGGCTAGTGAATGAATAGCCCCGAGAACTCGGTGCATATGAATGGATTGCACAGCTCAACTGACTTCCATTTTTATTTGCGATCATAATGATTGTGAAGGGAAAACCTGGCTTCTTCAAATCTCAGAGCCGCAGGGAGCAATCCGGCCCCTGTTCACTGAACTTTGGTCCCAGGTGATTCTCAACAGTGATGCTTGGATGTGGGTCCAGTTTCTGAATTTTCGATACATAAGTTTAGAATCACCATCACTAGTCATGGGCACATACATCTACGTTACTCCATTTTTCCCTACCAACCATCTATGTTTCACTGCTCCTCTACTGGTTCCTTTGTAATTTACTTCAAATCATGCCTTTTGTCTTGCCAGCCACCATGGGTAATTCATATAAATGCAATTTATACAAGGATAAGTTTCTTGTCCTTCTGTCCATCACATTATCAGCTAGATAAGTTGCTTGTCATGAGCGAAGCTCCCAGAGCACTTGCACAGATTGTGTAAGGTTGCGCAGCTTGCAGGTATCAGCATCTGGAACCTTTGCAGCCATTTTGGCTCTAGCAGTTCACAGGTGTTTTTTTTTTTTTTTTTCAAGGTTTGAATGCCTGTGCAAATTCTCCTGGTGCTATACTATCTTCATATCATTCTTGAGCAGATCTGTCAAAGCAATCTTGTTGTACAATCTGTGGTCATAACATTCATTAATTCATCAAGCATGATATGTCTGGTTTCTTAGATTCCTCATGGGCTCTGGTAAATACTTTCTTATACTATCTGGCTTGTATCTAGATTGTAGTGTGTGTCACTGTTGGCTTCAGGAAAGGGATTGCACTTACCACTGGCAGTAGAAACATCAACCAACTTCCTCACATCTTCGGAAAACTTTCTTTGTTTTTACGTTATGATTTTTATGATGTTCTGATACATGAGAATCGAACCCATTTATCAGAGTGGCCAGATGTGGAGCTGCAATCATCAGTTTCAATAATGTGGCCAGAATCTCTCTAAAACTGATGACAGCTAAGGACCCTCATAGTGTTTCATTGTTGTATTCATGAGCCTAGTCGATACCTATGACAGAGAAAGAGCATCTTGATTCCATTACCTAAAATGTCCCTTTGTGACTCTTTGCAGATACATGTATTTAGAGCAGTTTTTGAAAGTGCTGTCATATCCCAAGTACTAACTTGAGGGGGGAAAAAAAAGCCCTCGCTGGCGCCTGGGGTATATAAGTAAGCTGTTTGCTCCCACCTGCAGGCAGTGAAAGCTCGCCATCAGTGGAATGTCCCCCATGGAATGCCATCCTTGACATTCCAGGGCTGACATCTGTTCTCTCTCTCCTTGCTCCTGTCTTCTGTCCTGCTTTCTTTCCTCTCCTCTTTTGAATGTAAATGTAGCTCACCGTGTTCGCCACAATATATTGTGATTGTGCTGATGTGCGTTAAACCCCATCATAAACAAACAAAACATCCCAGTATAATTTTGTTTTGTTTGGGAGCCAACAGGAATAGCAAACAGCCTGTGTCTCTTCATCATTGTAACTGTGAACATCTTGGCCTATATGTACATGTATATGCAAAAGACCCATTCCAAATTACATGTACCTTGGAACAATTACAGATTACAATTCTGCATGATCTTTTCAAAATGGTAGTCATGAGGACGATACAATAACAGTATCTTTTGAAAATCAGTAGTACATGGTACATTTTGTATTTTCGCTTCACTGTCTAGATGAATTGTTTGCGTAGACCACCAATTGTAGCCTAACTTAGTATTTACAGGTTACATGCTGAATTTGTTCACGTGTCACAATATATAACATCCGATGACAAGTTTTTATCAAGTAAAAAAAAAGAACAGGCCCTGACCAATGAGTGAACTTAGCAATGCAGGGGGGTGGGGGGCACATCTGTTCGCCTTTTGTCACAGAGTGTTTGATGGCAGAGAAGATGAAGTTGCACGTGTATTTTCCCATTCATATATACAGTGTCATATACCCACTTAATGATCAATAAACGGAACAGTTCAGAAAGGAATTAGCATTTGTTGCATTTAAATATTACATGTACTTATAATTGGCACGGTAAACAAATTCATTTTTGCCATGAACTATATTATGTTATATATAATACATGTATAATATACCTATTTTTTTCCATTAAGTTATTGCAGGTTTGTTCTAGAGTCTGCCTTGTTTAGAAGCTGTTTGTGATAATATTTATGCATATGATTGTGAGTGTGAACCAGGTGAATGTACAAAGTTGCATAGATTGTACCTCATCAACTGTGCATGGAGGAATACTTTTGATGGTGAATAAAGATTGTTATGTTGACTCATCCAATCTGATCTTTTGGCGTTGAATCTTCACACAGATTAGCGAATAGTACAGTTTGTATCAGTATTTTTTGCATTACTACCATTTAACTAAGAAGCTCACATGAACATCTATGCAATATGATCACTGATTTCACTGAGGAGGGGGTTTCAAAAGGGACGTTATTAAAGAAAACAATATTAATGTATTTTAAAGGCTCTGTAAGCGAGATTTTGATATTTTCGCCGTAAAGTCAGGGCAAAATTTTATTCAATGCAGGCAAGTGAGAGAGTGAGAAAGAGAGATAGGGAGAACAAAACTAACAGAAAGTTTTGTGCTCTGCAATTTTTTTGCATTTAAGTAAATCACTTGTAAAAGTGTCGACATTGATTAAAAAAACAAGGCCATAGTTAGATCACTGGAACGAGTTGTGTAATCTAGACTTAGATCTAGCCTAGATCTCGAACAGCAGTGAAGTGGAGGTAAGAAAATGATGTGTGAAAGTTAAATCTGTGTATGTTGATTACAACAACTTACTGAGGAGCAATTTTTCGTCCATCGCGTAATCGTTATGAGGATTCTCCGGTGGTCCAGATTTCTGAATTTCACTTTGGAGAACATGGTTTCTAACATTTGTTCTCTCTGCTTTTCTTCGAACATCTTCTCTTAGTTTGGTCTTTGTCCGTTCGTCCAAGAATCAGGCAGATAAATCCACCCATCCATCCATCCATCCATCCATCCATCCATCCATCCATCTATCCATCCATCCATCCATCCATCCATCAATTCATCAAAACATACATACATACATACACACACGGGGACTTCGCATCCCAGAGGTTATGGTGCTGGTCTTTCATTATAAAAAATACTGGGTTCTGATACTGTGCTTACATGGTATTTTCTACCCTCCTCCGTGGAGAATTCCCCATATCTCGCTGTCTTAGGAAACAGTAAGTAAGACCCAGAACCTAGTCTTCTCGAATAGGGGTGAAAAACATGAGTGTGCTTGCAAAGGATAGGCCTCTCAGGCCGCCGTTAAGAAAAAAAAAAACAACGAATTCTTACTAAAATTTATTTGTCGCACGCCCTTTTAATACATCTGTATAGAGATAGTTATACTTTTTTAATTTAGAGATGTAAGCAGCGTAAAACTCCCGCAAACAGCACATCAACAACAAAACTACGACGCACACACGCAAATACATTCACACATTGATTTATACGCACATGTATATTAAAATACACTGAATTCACTATTAATCCTTTGTTGGCGACAATTTAAAAGCTGGACAAAAAAGTCTAGATTTAGTTTTGATCTCCTTGTAATAAAACTCTCCTAGAGACATGAAATCTTGATCGGTCAACGTTCTTGAACAGATTTCCAAAATATCATGTATGGTAGTTATGGTTGTTTTTCTTATACTTTATAATCCTAAGTAGTTAGGATGATTTCGGCCTTAAGTGGCTGCCTGAATTTGCTGTGAGTTTTTGTAGGCAGGAATTGGTAATGTGGAAATTTTGCCTGGACAGCAGCACGCCGCCTACTCCTCCTCGATGCTGAACTGCCAAGGGTTCTTTAACGTGCGTAACGTACACGCAGGAATCTCCGAAATATATTCGCACTTATCTGAGAAGGCTAGACATCCGGCTTCCCAGCAGAGGAAGCTAGAGGATCATTAAGTCACTGGTAAAATGCAGGTTTCGATCTTCGTGTCCTTCCATCCCCCAGTGGAGGACCAACGAGTGGCTCCCGGCCTTATTGCCATGAGTTGTTTTAACCCTGAAGCAGACACCAAACCACAGAGCCACTGCGGCGCCCCCCCCCCTTGAAAATGTATAAGCCTTGCTCTCTTATCAAGGTAACTTTAAATTCTGCTGCTGGGTGCGAAAATTATACATTGTCACAATGAAGTCCGCCGCTACCTTTGATCATGTCTGGCTAAGCAATTACAACGTCGCTCTTCACACCTATCAGGTGAGGGCAGCACCCACGGCACATTTAGATACTCTTGATTTAGATCTGTTGTCATATTGTTTGAGGGATCGGGTGTACTTCCGTGGCCTCTTTTGGTGATCAATATTATTACAGTCATTGTTGCTCTTGTCTGGAGAGTGTGTCGGTCACCTTAACTCAGTAAAGAGTGTTTATCGGCCCCCCTCCCTTGATAATCAAATAGTCATTATCACCTGCCATTTCGGAAGTGTGACTGTCGCCCTAATACAGATATTGGTAACTATGTCTGTGTCCAGTGGGCACATAGCTTGTAGCTTTGCATGACTCATTTCTTCACTTTTAAACATATTTGGACTGCCTAACTGAAAGAAAAATAAATGAAAGATTAAATTAACGAACAAAAAGATGGATGGAAGAATAAATGAATGAATGAATAAATAAATAAATAAACTTCATTCCTTTTCCGATTATAATATAAAATGCATCAAACAATGCCTATGATGTGCGCTTTAAGTTAAGCCATTCAATAAGGAGACTTTTCCAAAACCTCCTTTAAGCATACCGCTCTCTCAAACTGGGAATGATGAAACCACGCAACAGCAAATCAGCGCATTAGGTGAGAGTAGCGAGGTTTCATCATACCAAGATATCAGGGTGTCAAACATACGAGGTTTTTTTATTAAGTATTTTTAATAATTTCCCTTACTTATTTTACTTTCTGCTTTTGACATTTTGTGAAGAAGACCCAGGAAAAGATATTAAGCCAAAAAAACGTTTTTCGAAAAATTTGTGGGTTACGAGGTTTTATCACTCCACCAGCGATATACAGTACAATGTATCTATCTTCAAAAAAGATACACATACCTTCCAATTTTTCCCACCCGCCAGTCACTTTCTTTCACTTGTTAGTACTGCTGTCTCCATTGGCCCATACACAAACGTGAACGCTCGAAATAATTTATGAAATTGAAAGAAAAAGATGGAGAGAACAGCGAAAGATCAACTGTGTAATGTCAGAATCTCCCGGGAAATTCGCCTCCTTACCGACCATAATGGAAAGCTTTACAGAGCGAAAGGATCCGGTGGTCCTGTGTAATTGGTTCTTGGGCGGAATGATATAAAAAAAAAAATAAAGTAAAGTTAACATCTGATGGCATCGATGAGGTCGCCGTGGCCATGTGGTTTTGCGCCTTCTGCATCAGTGAAAACTCACGTCGTGAGGATAAGATTCGCCTATCATCCCAATCGGAGACAGGAGATCACGAAGATTGAACCTGTACTTTTTTCAGTGACTCAACGCTTCCCTGGCGTCCTGAGGTAGGGAAGTCCAACGTCTAGCCTTCTCGGATAAGGGCGAATATATTCCCCCGTGCACGTTACGCACGTTCAAAAACCCTTGGGAGTTAAAGATGGATGAAGAGTAAGTGAAGTACCGTTGTCCGTGGAAAATTTCCAAATTCCAAATTTCTGTCCACAAAAATTCTCACCAAAGAACAAGCAGCCACTTAAACAAAAGCCGAGATAATCTTATATTCTTATGATTGAAAGGCTTAAGTAAAACATCAGATTCCATTGTTGGGACTGGTGAGTAGTGACTGGGTGAGGGAATTCTGGTCTGGCAGGTTTGAAAATTGAATCTTTCCTATCCTGTTGGGGAAGAATGTAGGCTACTGTAGAATCTGCAGGCTTTTTTACTGAATAACTCGACAGTACCCTCTCAAAGGGAACTATATAGTTCTCTTTGCCCTCTCTTCTTGGGTAGGAAAGCTCGGTGTCTAGTCTGCTTGACCTAACGGTGAATGTATTCAGACATCCCACGTGCTGGGAAGAAAAGTAGGCGGGAACAGGATAAGCATAACCACCTGCAGGAGGTTGACAGGCGTTAAAAGACCTAATATAACGCAGAGAAACCCCTGTGTGGGCAAAATTCCCAATTACAAATTTCTATTCAAAAAAATTCTTCTGAGTAATCCACTCCAAACACTGTATATATATAATAAACCGAGGTGATCTTGCTTTCTAACCCTAGGATTGGAATTTTGTGTACATAAATCACTGAGAACAAAATATATCGAGGGAGCGTTAAACACATTGAGGTAAAGAACCTTGATAAGTACCGGTGACCTACGTGTATAAATCTGGTGGCGTATGGGTGGGGTCTGGGGTCCCCTCTCTCCCCCCCCCCCCCTTTTTTTTTTAACCTTACTACTCCCAGATCTCTGATAAGTACAAATGTTCACAGTGGCGCAGACATTTGCTTTTTTTTTTTTTTTTGTTCATTAATCCTGTCACTGCCAGAGCCATGCCGAAAGACCAAGCATTTTTGTTAACCCTATCACTGCAAGAACTCTGATAAGTGAAAAATATTCATAATGCCAAAGAGAATCAGCCATTTCTTTTCGTACTTTTTTGTTACTCATCAGGGGTCAGTCACTGCCATACGCCTGATGAGTATAAATGTGTGTGTATGTGTGTGTGTGTGTATGTGTTTTACAGTGCCAGAGAGAGAGTCAGCCTTTCGTTGTTGTTGTAGTTGTTGTTGTTAACCCTATAGCTGCTGGATCCCTTGACAAGAGTATGAAAGCCTCTAGAAGAGTATGAAAGCTCAACTCCAATAATGGGACTATTCAGATCAACTCAATATTGAATAAATCACCAGTGACAATTTGTACACAGTAATAGCGATCGTTTCCTTGAACAAATTACTCAAAACTTCAACATCACTCTTATTGAGCTGTGTCGTTATCTGTAACATTGGGGTGTAGGAGCTTAAGTGATAGAAATAAATCCTTGGTACATGTATTAAAACTACTATTGGATCTACCAATTCATGGTATGATGAACTGCAACACTAAAATAATTTTGTTACCCAGCACGCAATGACGAAGAGAGGGTGTCTAATGTTGAAAAGGAGCATGGAGACAGTGTGATATAATAATAATAATAATGATAATAATAATAGAGAGTATTTATATAGCGCTTATCCCCGTAATTACAGGCTCTAAGCGCTTTACAATCTATTATTACCCCGACAGACCTATAAAAGACACTCATGAACGTTCTCAGCTTCCTAGGAAGCATACAAGGCGGCTGCCTGTTATACCACTCTTAAACATGATTGGTGTATATTTTATCAAGCAAAGACACAAAATCTCAATAACAGTAAAGGTATTTGGTTCAGATAACTGATGGAAGTCGCTTCTGTCAGCGCACAGTAGACAACAGACTGGATTTTAAGGATCTTGACATGAGTGGATTAAAAGGGTCGAGTATGTCGGGAGCAGAGGCTAAAACAGAAACTCTCAGTATAAGTTCAAAAGCCTGCACAACAGACTTCCTATGTAACCTTAGCGGCACGGAGCGTGATTGATTGACGCGTGCATGCCCTCTGCACATCTGGCACCGCAGTCTTTCATCAGCTATGGCACGCATCTATCAGCTGTGACGCAGAAAGACAGCCGGTGTACAAAGGTACGACGTCCAGGTGCCGTTCAGCGTGGGTCTCATGGGAGTTGATAGACAGGCCTGATGTGCCTGCAGAGCGACAGCGCTCGTCACCATCTGGGGTCAGTGGGCATGCAGTGCACGGATTAGCCCGGCATGCCTCATAGCTTCTTCTCTGTGCAGTGTCATTAAAAAAAAAAAAAAATCCCCCCTCAACTGCCCCTGGGAAAAGCTACAGTTATCTCGCATTCCATCCTGTCCGTGACGTGTCTTAGAGATAATAGACGGACCTTACTGCCGACCCCGAGATGGTACTATGAACGTGATATCAATGAGAAGGTCCGGAAATAAGTAAACTTTGGAAATTATTATTACAGCTCCTCTTCATTGTTATCACTTCGACAGCTCATTTGACTTTCTGAGCAAGGCATCAAAGAATCACTCCTTTGTCAACCGTGATTAGAACCAGTGCAATTTTCACTCTAAATTCAGCTAACATTTTCTTCAACAAAGGCAAAAGTCTCTGCAGTGAAATAAACATTGCTATTAAATAACAAGGGTTTACAAAAATAAATACAAATATAAGACAAAACATTACAAAAAAAAAAAAAAATCAAAGGAATGGTTCCAGAGGGTCTTCGATGGGGAGAGAATGAATTATAGTTCAATCTTAACCATGTTGATCTCAGCGATGTAGATAAATGATATATTAACACAGCGGCCTCGAAAGGGGGGGGGGGGGGGGGGGAGGGGGTGATTGGACTTATTTTTGTGGAAGCTTTCCTTTTGTGTTTTGAGAACGTGTATGAAA
>JBCAUA010094427.1:0-24055 GCA_038406235.1 Peronia verruculata
CCGTACTTTTAAAAGAAAACAGAAACCCAAAATCGAACATTTTGAGCAAAAACCCAATTTCAGGACCCACCCCCCCCCCCCCTTAAGCGAAGTGTTCTTTTATGTATTTGAATCTTTGTAAATTTTTCCATTTGTGTATCTTCCATCCATCCATTCAGTTTTCCATCCAGTTGTCCCTCCATCAAACCAGTCAGACATCCACTTATCTGTCCATTTATTCAGCCAACAATCCATCTAGCCATCCATCCATCCAGCCATCCATCCATACATCCCTCCATCCATCCATCCATCCATCCGTCCATCCATCCATCCATTCATCCATCCATCCATTTATTAATCCATCCATCCATTCAACTATCCATCCGGCGATCCAGCTATCTATCCAGTCATCCCTCCATCCAATCAGCTAGATGGTAAGTTTGACATCTATTTCTTTAGATGCTCTACATTCCTGTCCCTTTAGATGCTCTACATTCCTGTCATGGACTCAAATTAATTTGCAGAATTCTTTCATCATTGCTCTAAAAGAAGAAAGTAAATCAACTGGTAAACTGCCCAAAATTGGACTTATTTATTTTAAACGCACTCTGTTTTTATCTTTTCTTTGTACAGGTGCCGCAACTTCTGTTGAAACACCAAGTAAGTACTCTGAGAATTAAACTGCGTATCATAACTTGCACACTGAGACCTAAGGGATCATTGGGCCATTTTCACTATTATGCCATTATCTCATTATACCTCAGAAAATTGAAGTGTCCCATGATCTGCCAATAATCCCTACTGGTACAATAAGTATAGATTAACTTTCAGTCTATCTACAGATCTATTTCCACTTTTTATTGTTATAATTACGCAAGGGCCATGGATAAAGGCTGTTCATGGCTGTTTTTATTATTTTTTATTTCTTTGCTTGCTTCTTTCTTGACCTCCAAATGTTTTCAAAGGAGCCACAATAAAGCCAGATTTTGATAAAATTGCTATTGTCACTGTCTTTTGTTGTGACCTTAATATCATAATAAGATTTATTGACACTTTACTTCACTTTTTCCTAGATGAGAACCGTACACACCAACAGGAGAAAAAATCTTGTCTGCTTTCAAAGTTTTATACAGTTCTAATTAATTGCAACTTCTGTTTCTTTGATATTCCATCAGTAATTTTCATTCAAATGACATTTTATATACGCATATCTCATGTATCTTACATCTTGTGCTCATAGCTTTTCCAAAATTGTCCAGATTGCCAGGAATTTATAATCTTAAGTTGTGTATATGATGTGTAAGCAGGTAATATGACTCAAATGTCAAATTTTTCATGTAAAGTTGTTTATTGTTAATGAAAGGAATGTGATTGTATTTTACTTCAGTCAGTGCAACATGAACCATCCCTGACTGTTCTGTGCTGAGCTATTCATATTCTAAGTCAGCTCCTGTGATGTATAATCTAATAGTCTAATTTTCTTTACAAAGGCCTCTTTGACATCCAAGTCATTTCACTCGTTTTCTCTATCTAAATCAAATTATGCATAATGTATCACCAAGTTTAGTGCTCATTCATCCAATGAAGTCAGTCTTTCATTGTTTAACTTTTCTGTTATTTAAGTATGAAAATCACAATGCCCCGTATGCTGACATAATTTATTTCTTCGTCGAAGTTAAATGGCCATGTTGTGTATATAGTGATAAAAAAACAAATAAATAAAAGTAGAACAAAAAAAGTGACAAATCAAGTCAAGCCAAGATAATCAGAAATATGGGCCACTAGAGTCCACAAGTGGTACAGTAGGGTACATTTGTTTTTCTCAAGTCTCACTCTAAAGCTGAAATCTTTTTTTTTCGTCCTTCACTGAAATATCAAGTGGGTTCAAAATAATTTCCTGCCATTTTCTTCAATTTCTTCATCTTGCAGCTTTGTTATTTGTTAATAGTGACCTTTCGGGTTGGTTACCTGTTGGAGGGGGAAGCGAATGAGCTTTAAAATATGTTATTGATTTTCTGTATTGTAATTGTGTATCGGGTTTGTTACCAGCCCATGTCTTATTTTTCAAGAGTTTCTGATAGTGATGAGGGTTTTATCATCATGTCTTTACCAGCTTGTCCCGATGGCTCTGCACCACGTCCACAGTGCATGAAGGCATGCAACACAAAGACATGTGCTGGACATCCCACAGCTACCTGCATGGTCGATCTCTGTACTGACGACTGTCAGACCAGTTTTGTGTATGAGAGTGGTTCAGTTGCTCAGTGCTCAGGTATGGTGATCATTACACTGATATGTGCAAGAAAAGAGAGTAGTATTTGTGTTTTTGATTGTCTTTGCCAAGGGAAAGTCTATTCTTTCTTTTACTGAAATATTTTTTTATTTACATGAATCTTTTCATCTGTCATGATAACTCCTCTATACAAGTATCAGTTATCTGTCCGTAAATTCCTCTGGTCATTCATCCATCTATTCACTCACCCATCTGCCTATCCATTCATCCATCCATCCACCCATCCATCCATCCACCCATCCATCCATCCATCCATCCATCCAGCCAGCCAGCCAGCCAGCCAGCCAACCAGCCAATCAGCCATCTACTTAGCCATCACACATCCATCCATCCATCTATCCATCCATTTATACATTCTTCCATACTTCTCAGCACTGAACCCAGATCTCATATTAGTTTAAAGCAATGACCTGATTGTTGTTGCAAGTATCTAGCTTCACAGTCTGGGAGATACATACCTGTCAAGCATAATTATTTATAATGATTTGATTTTTATTTGTTCCAGATGACAAATGTGATCATGCTTTCTCCTTTGATGAAAACATAGCAGCAGACTGTGAAGGTAAGTTGAGCTTTTTAACTCTGGTAGTGAACTGAGCCTGATGTCAAATTATTACTGTACAGAGTTATTTATATTACAAGAGAGGCAAACATGAGTATTCTTCACTTTGGTCAAAATTTTATCGAACTGTGACTCTTCTATTTTGAACTGAGATAATCACATTCACGATTAACTTCTTGGTACACTTGGGGTTTGTCAACAAAATGCTCTTTGAGATAGTTGGGACTTTGCACTTTGTAATTATGAATATTTTTCATCGGATGGATTATTTGCCAAGAAGAGCTTCTGAGTTTTGGCAGTGAATACATCTATAACCAGAAGAGCAGGTATTACGATCATGTAATGAACATCAGTGTCTTATACCTGGCTCTGAATCTTTAATAAAAGCACACAAAAAACAGCTTTCTATACTTGTAATGTTATAAATATGTCCAAAATTAAAATGTGGTTCAAGATTTGTTCTCAAAATTTTTTTAAATGAATTCATGATGGAAGAACCTAAAACAGATTTCTTTTCTGGTCTTGTGAACAGGTAAATTTTATACTAATATTTTTTTTTAAAAATATGACCGCCCCTGAGTATCCCAAAGTGGTCAAGGGAAAAATGAGGTGAAGACTTTCACTAGTGCTTATTATGACTTGAAGAACAGAAGAGGTTTGCCTTGACACGAAGAATCTGCATTTTATTGGTACCATCTCTATAATTCACTACAGACTCAAATCTAAAGGTTATGGACAACCCAACATAGATTTTATTTCAAATACCTTGTTATATCATTTCTTTTCAGCCAAGATCCAGTGCAAAGTGACGCCATGCTCACAGGCAGTGTGTCAGGAATCCACTTGCAAGAACCCTTGTGCTGTTTGTGTTGTGGACCCTTGCACTTGTCAGCCTTATTTTATGGATGTTATCTCAAGGACTACTCTCAATGACACCCAGTGCAAATATGGTAAGTATCGTTAGTGTGAGCATTTACATTCATGGATGCTGCTATCTTTTAAAGTTGCATATTATATGAGATGCGACATGGTGAAATCAGGCTCTCGTCAAATTTTGAGCATATATACTTATTGGTATCACTTTAAAGATTATTCATTTCCCTTTCTGTGTGTGAAAACATGATTGTTCTACATTAATTAGAAGTTTGCGATATTGGCAGGTGAAGGTGATGGAGGTGGCCTGTTGCTGCAGCTGAATTTATTGAGGAAATGGCCGATCACTTTTGTAAATCCTTATTAATCCTTGTTAGAACATGACACTAAATTACAACTTTGGGGGTTTTACTCTATTTCAGTAAACTGAACTCTGAAATTGCATTTTTAAATTGATATATATATAAATAGAAGGGTTTGGTGAAGAAAAAAAATGCATTCAAAATTCATTCACTGTTGAAAAACCCTTGATTTCTCCGGTCACCTCAGTTTGACGAACCCTGATTTCAGTGTGTTGCATCTCATATTATGAACACAACCAGCAGAAAAAAAAAAAACTCTTTCAGATCTTGGGTCCCCAGTGATAACATCTAGAAATTTTCCTCATGGGTGATCTTCAGCCATAATGTACCTTTCTTAATGGGCACTCTCATACCATAAATGCATAGAACTCTTTTATGTCTGTGATTTCTCAAAATGTTCCAAATGTTTGACATGAAAGCATTTATGTTTCTCAATATGGAAAAATTGGATTTATCTCATTTTATGGTCAAACCCTTCATATATTCCCGTTACTGCAGATATGTGCAAAAATTCCAGTTTTTCTGGGAGGGATATCTTAATGTGCGTTTATAAGTTTTTTTAAACATCACATCACATTTGATAAATAAACTAGCAGAGAACCCATGACATCCTTGAGGAGAATATTTTACATGTATAGCCTGGCAAAACTCTACATTGCTCTGCAACTCAAAAAGTATGGCAAAGCTGTGTACTATAGTGTGATAGTTTGGGCGGTTAAGTTTATCATTGCTCAAGGAAAACATGATTCATGTTTGTCCTCTTTCTCATCATTTTTTTTAGGCTAAAACAGTTCATCTGACAAAACAGGGGAAGGTGGCAAGCTAACTTCTACACTGCCACATCACAATGGCTTGTTTTCTGTTTTTCACTTGAAAACTTCAAAGTGTAAACGTACATCATTTATTCGTCCAAATCATGAGTGTTAGGCCTACCGTCAACTGACTCCATCAAATGGATACATGAAAAATATTATATTCTAACCTCAGTCTAGATATTGTTTAGGTGAAAGGTATCAATAATTAAAACTGCTAATGCTAAGTGTTATGTCAATTCATTGTCTAAACACAAAAATATCTGAGCTTTGATATGGAAATAGTATGTACCGATATTTATAAACATTTGATGGCATCGGTGCATGGCCACAGGCTGGGGATATTTTTAGAAGGTACATTATGTTTGCTGAATCCGCAAAAGTGAATAAAAATGTCCTTGAATTGGTTTTGATGTATCGGGGAAAGGAAACAATTTTTAATTTTGTGTTTTTGCATTTTGTAAAATAGTGAATTTACAGAGATTTAAAAATCAAAAGATACTGGTGGAAAGTTAGCCCTATTTGTGTAAAATTTCATAGCCATACTTTTCTTGATAAGAGCATGGCACAAAATTTGAAGAATCATTTTTTATTATGACATATGTATGCATGTTTTCACAGATGTTCCAAATTTCTGGATATGTCTTTGGAATGCATATTTTATGTATGTTGGTGCCTGGGCACTGACAAACCTGACAAACTACTTTTCACAAATGTATTGCATGACTGTGCATTAGGTGCAAACTAATGGAAAACTTTTTATCTTCACAGTGTCTTTTGGTGCATGTGAGCTGAAAACATGTACCATAATGAGTGAGATGGTGAAAGCAAGGCTCAACAAGTTTGAGTTAGCCACTGATGAGACTGCATTACCTGAGTGTGATGAGAGCGGCAGATTCAAACCCAAACAGTGCATGGGCTCAGTGTGCAAATGCGTGGATGAGTTTGGCATGCCAACAAATGAGACCCTGGAGGGCAACAGCTGCAAAAGTGAGATATCACAATCATTTGCAAGAATATGAGTGATCACCCTGGAAAAATTCTTCCCTTTCCCTGAAATAGATGTTTATCTGTACAAATATTACATTTTCATAATGTGTGAAGCATTTTTTCATAACTGCTCTTTTGATTCTCTCTCTCTTATATTTTTAATGACTGAGTAGGTCAGCAAAATTTGCATGCTTTTAGTGACTTTTTTGTAGAAATACAATTGATACCATTCGCTTTTTTTTTTTTTTTTTCAAAGTAAATTTATTATGAACCACAGACTGTAAGTTGTTAAGAAAAATTAATTCTGGTCTATAATCAGCCATATGAGACATGACACGATGAAATCAAGCACTCGTCAAACTGAGATATCACGTGAATTTCAACTGAATGAGTTATTCACGCAATTTTTTTCTTGACAGAACTCTTCTGTATCAATCTAAAAATGCATTTAGAGTTAAGTTTATCAGAGTAATAGTCCAAAAATTGCAATTTTATGGCATGACCTAATAAAGATTAATAAGAATTATCAAAAGTGATTGGCCATCCTCACAAAACCCTGAAGGACCACTCCCACCACTTTCAATTACCAATACCTCGACTTCTCTTTAAGATAGAACAAAATTTTTTCACACACAGAAAGGGAAACTAGTAACCTTCATAGCGATATGAATAACTCCATCGTCTTGCACCCAGAACAAATGAGTTGGAAATTATGCTGATCCATCACGAGTTATGGCCATTTTTAACTAGTTTCCAACTCAGATACAGAATTTCTTTTTTGTTTTCACAAAATGAAGACTTAACCTTTTTTAATCTAAAAACAAAAACAAAAAAAAAGAAAATTATGATTTCTGAGTCATAAAATAGTTAAAAATGGTCCTAACTTGTTATCGGTCAGTGCAACTTCTGACTCATTTGCCCTGGGCAGCAGACATAAGCTCAAAATTTGACAAGAACCTGATTTCATCATGTCACCTCTCACATTGATGTGGGAGAGGTGTGAAATAACAAGAAGAGAACAGTGGCTTTGAATGCGAAGGAATATTTTTCTAATATGGATTTTCCAACAACCTTTGCATAGTATCAATTACTGAATAGAGTATCAAACTGAGTGGTGAAATTAATCATAACACTTTGACCATTTCTGCTTTGTGACATCGAAAGTGACCTTCCAAGTCAAAGCAACATGCCTTTGGCTAGCTGTTCTGGGCTGTCCCTCATTAATTTACATGGGACCTTAATTATAGCTTTCGTTTCATTGCATTGTTCCTCACTGACCCATAAATTGCTGAACAGAAAAAAATAGTGAATGAATAAAGTTTCTGAAACACTATGATTTTCCATATCATTTATAGCTGGACTTTATGAGCCTGAGTGGTTCATTTACTTATTTACTTATTTATTTATTTATTTATTTTAATTTTGATTGTCTCCGGAGAAGTTCAAGAAGTATGATCAGTTCTTGTTCACTTCTTCTTCCTCTATAATTGGAACCAGATTGTATACTCACCATTATTGAGGTTTCTGTTTTGAGTTACATTTTTCCATAACAGTTTAAACAAATAAGGAAACAAAATATAAGGGAAGTTTTGAGACACAATGTTAAATTGTAGTTAATTTGAGATGATATTTCACAATATTTTCCCATAGTATATTTGCAAAGCTGCTGGCAACAGTTTTAAACTATGTATGGCTTTTTTGTCTATGTACCCTCTGTGGCTTTGTTTTCCCTCTCAGTCTATGTGCATGTCTTTTTCCTGAACATGAAGTGTCCACAATCATATGCTGTATTTTATAATTCTCTTTTCACAGTCTGTATTAGTGTGTGTGTTTTTGTTTGACACTGCAGTCTTTTAAATATAATTCTTGTTATTAAAACAGCCTTCAAATAAACTTCTTTTTCATTTCATAACTAAAAAAGCTTTCTTTCCTTCCATCTACAGTTCACAATCATTGTTTTGTTTTTTTTCTTTATACATTTTCAAGTGTGTCACACTTTCCCCTCCTTGAATCTTCCATTGTGTCATCTTTTCCTGTCATAGTGTTGATATTCTCTGTTCTATTTTTTTCTTTACAACAGTTTTCAAGCATTCCTCTCCCCTTCCACAGTTTCAAATAATGCTCCTTTCCATATCATAATTTTCATGTTGTATTTTGTTTTGTTGTTGTTTTTTTTCTGTCTCAAAATTTCAGTCATATTTGGATTTGCTTAAACAAAGTGTAATTGTGTCTCCATTTCCTTCCACCATCTTTAGCCATGTTTTCTTTTTCTGTCCAGCAATCGATCCAATCCAAAGAATAAAAGCGATCTTGACATATGATGCTGATTTCAACACCTTCAAGAATGAGAACAAACTGGAGTCACTGAAAAAGTGAGTGACATAGTTGTGTCTTCAAGTCATTCTCCAGTGATTTTCATTGCTTTGTTCCTTTCGTAAATGACAATATATAAATCAAGATTTCATTTTTGACAGTGACAACTTCCTTATGTTAACAAACATAATACCAATAGGTTACTTTGTGATGGTGAGTTGCAATTATTTTTGTTATCAGTTTTTTTTTTTTTTCTCCGGTGTCAGAAAGAAGGGTTATCAGATATGTGTGTTTAGTACAGAAGAGAAACTTCACATTCACACTTCTTGTTGAAACTAACACAATGAAGAAGTCTGAAAATTTCACATTTTCTTGTGGCTGTTACAATTTTGTCAAATGTTTCAGAGAGGAAAAGAAGAGAAAGGAATTTTTCATGTTCTTTACAATATGTAGCACAGCTCTTCTGTTTGGCAAAGTCAAGTAATTGAGTTAATGAAAAGCAACCCCTGGGTAAATGAAAATATGGAAATTTACTCACAAAGAAAATAGAGAATAGAGCAATCTATCTTTTCGAAAGGGGGGAGGGGGGGGGGGGAGAGGAGGGAAATCAGGGGTAAAAAAATAGCATTATATGTAATAATAATAGAAAGCATTTGTAACACACTTATCCCCATACAGTTCAGGCTCTAAGCACTTCACAATCTATCATTACCCAGACAGACCCAAAGAAGACACTCATAAACATTCTTAGCTTCCTAGTAAGTATACAAGACAGCTGCCTGTCAGAGGCACAAATCCTTATCAATCTAACAATATCACATCACTGTCTATAATCGGTTACCCATTTGAACCTGTGCCAAGTCAGGAAATGTGTGTAAATTGTCTTTCCCAAGGATGAAATGTCAGGACCAGTCAGGAGTCAAATCTGGAACTTTAGATCCCCAGTCCAACAGCCCAGTCTCTGGGCCAGAGTAATAGTCTCTACAATGAACACACACAATGTATACATCAGCAATACACTAGAGACTTCAACATGCTGCACATCAAGCTGATAGAATTGACTGCAACATTGTGACAATGGGACATGCACCACAAGAAAAGGATAAAAATGATGACAGCAATGTGACAAGTGCACATACATTGTATCTCAAGAGGATAAATATGACTGCAACATTGTGACATACATTGTGCATTAAGAGCACAAACCTAGACATACAGTATGTGCCCACAACAATGTAGCGACTGCAACATCATGATATACGTTGTAGATTCAGAGTACAATCATTACAGGATCATTGTGACGTCCCCAGCTTTGTGATGTACAGTTTGTACTAAGAGCGTCACTGTACAGTAAGTGTCTGCTTTGCAACAACAAAAAGTTTTTAAACATTACTCATGCTTTGCTTCTTCTCTTCTCTCCAGTGAAATTCGGAAAAAGTTGGAGGACAGTGGCATTGATCCACGATATATCAAGTTTGGCGAGGCAACTGCAGGCAGCATCAAAATCCCTCTAACAATTGAGGATGCCAATCAAGACATGACTGTTATTATTCTCATGCTTCAACAAGGAGTGAGTTGAATTTGCATATTTAACTTACTTATTCATTCGCCAGTGGAAATAACTTAGATACATATACTCGAGATTTAGATATGATATTGAATTTGTAGTTTGAATTGTCCAAACATCTACTCAATAAGATATGAGAGAAATTGAGCTGAGAATGTTTATATCACTTGAGAAAACTCAGGATTTTGCAGTTATCCTTGAATCAAATATTATCTCAGATGTGACTGGTTTTGGTGCAGATAGATTGAAAAGAATAAATGAACTGCATTATTTGGGTACTTGTGGGGTGGGGGGGGGGGGAGGAGAGGACTGGGGGGTCCTAAAATATGGTTTTGGTGAAAAAAATGTGACTGTGTTTCATTTTCTTTTACAAATCTTGCCCTGATAAAGGAATAGTATTAAAAAGTGGATATGTCCATTCTACCATGTTTGACCCAGGGTCATTCAAAAGATGGCATGGCCCACTGTCACTCAGGATTTGGCTCCCTCTGCTCCTTATATGTAGCGGTAGATCATCACTATTTTACCAGATATATGTATAGGCAAAGGGTGCATAAGACACTTGGTTGTTACCTTTTTTAGCAATATTTTGAGCCCCAATGGCAGGGATGAACATAAGGTGACCACTCTGAGGTGAATAAAACTAACTCTTATGCATTTTATCAATGTAAATACTAACCAGGCACTCTAAAATGAACTTCTGCTTCGCATAAATAGTAAAATTCTCTTTTATTTCTGCTGCTTCAGAGCATAGGTGTAGAATATCTCCTGTATTAAAGGTCAAGGCTTTCTTGGTTTGACAGGGAAGGATATTGAGGCCACACAGATTCCCTCAAAAACCCCAAAGTGACTTTATGGGTGCTCTTACAATGACATGGGGTAGTGAGTATTTTTTAGAAAAGATATAAAAAGAAAACCATTGAAAGGCAAATAAAGACACAGAAGTCATGGAGAGAGAGCTAGTATGTGAAAATAAAGCTGCTTAGAGGCTAAAAGTGGTATAGAAAAACTACTCCATGTCAATTAGCCCCTTACAACATAAACTAATTTTTCTCAAAACCTGATATTCTTGTCACTAATTTGCTATCTACTTTTTAATTTCTGGACCAATTCAAACCAAATTTAGTATAGATTTTGTCATAAGTTAAAAAAAAATGCACGATATATGTGGGCCTATTTTATGTGCAATTTTTTAGAGAAAAAAAATGGGCTTTTATTATGAAAAATAACACTACATGGCATTTCTAAAAATCTAGAAAATATGCCAAACAACACTTCTACAAAGTTTCATTAGGTTCCATTAGCATTTGCTAGCGAGACAGATTTCAAAGACAGCCATTTTAGAGAGGTGAAATTCCAAGGTGCCAACTATTCAAGAAAGTAAAAAAAAAAAAAAAAAATATTTATATATATATATGTATATAGATATAAATATATAGATATCTTCCCCCAGGATGCAACATCCCCCCCCCCCCAAAGAGTTTATATCTAAGATTTGGTTATATATAGTGAATTACATACATATATTAAACAACAGCACTCTGCTATTTGTTCTTTTTTGCACCCTTGACATAGATGACATTTTTGGGGCATTTCCTTGATGAGCTTATGCCAGTGTCTCCATTTGTCACAGTTATGTGCTAGTGGTCAGGTCTCCACAGGAGGTTTCCTTTCCTATGTTGTCCAGGCATACAGCATTTCTTCTGTCCTCTTCTTTTTCTTGCCCCCTTCATGCTTCTGTGGAGTATAGTTTGTGCAAGATCGTTAGGGCTCAGTATGTGGTCATATTGTGTCAGCTTCCTTTTCTTGACTGCCCTCAGAAAATGTTCAAATGAACAGTTGTGTCACAAAATGGTTTTACTAGAGTCCTGATTTGTCATACAGTAGTCAAGGCATATAATGCTCAAGATGAAGTAAAAGCACTTTGTGTCTAGTGCCTGAATTCATCTCAGTTGTTCTGGTGTGAATATCTATGTCTTCAATGTCTAAGGAAAATGTAGAGTACCAGACTAAGCAGAAGTATCTTACACTTCAGGGAAATTTTCTTATTGCTCCTTATAATCTTCAGTCTGGAGAGGGCTGTTGTTGTTTGCGCCTCTTTTATAATGACTTAAGACTTACATCAGTTTGAATTTTATGCTTTCTGAGATAGCAATGCAGAGAACAACAAAATCTGACTTAAATTTTGTTCAAATTTATGTTTATCAGACAGACACTGGGGCCTTGTCAGTCAAAGTTGATGGAAAAGAGGTGCCTATTAAGGAAATTAGTATAGAGTCAGAGACAGCCTCACAAGTTGGAACGGTACCTGTGGATGATGATGATGATGATTTGACTGACACAGAAAAAATCATCATTGGCGTGGTTTGTGGCACTGTCGGACTGCTCATCATAGCTCTCATTGCATATGTGAGTGTTTCCTTGTTTTATTGGACATAAATCATTTATGATCACATAATTTGTGAGTATCCATTGAATCAATGAAACTGAGTATAGAAAATATGGGAAATGTTTTATTAGATAAAGACGTTTGATTTAAAGCAATGATGCAAACATTTCTTTTCATGTTTCATGCATAATCAATCTGTCACAATCTGTAGTGAACTTTCAAAAAATGAAATATGAAGCTGTGACAAAAGGTTGCAGCCTTTGTCTGTGGACTACATCATCACATTTGACACTTTTCAACAATTTATATTTCCAATTTCTTTAATCCACAGGGTTTATCACTTTTTTTTCCTCGCATCTTGTGTCAAATTTGGGTCACAATGTTTTGTCACAGTCTCCTATAGAGATTATAAGCTATTTTAAACTTTTTATACACCACTTCCAACTTGCTACACTGCAGGAATTAATCAGGTTGTAAAATCACCAAAAGTCACAAGAGCTGATAAAGTGCAGTTGATGTCAAATTTTGAGTGTGTCAAAAGAAAGACAAATGAGCTGGCTTTTCATTTTCAATGGTGAAAAGACTACTTAAATAGGACTCTTTTGTGCTGAGATATGGTCATTTTGACCCAATTTTTTCCCCCAGCCATAATCCCCTCTGACTTTCAACTTTTTCTATCTACTTCCACAACACAGATACATTGTGTCATTGCCATAGGCAGAATCAGATTTTGAAGAGGTGTTTGTGTAGCGTAAGAGGGAAAATTCAACGAAAAAAAAAAAGGGATGGGGGAGGGATTGAAATTTCACAGTTCCTGCTGCATCAGCACATCATTAAAAGAGAGTCAGTCCATGTTTATGTTTCATCCATTGCTTTCCTATCCATTTGTCAGTGTGTTTGCTGCCGTCGAAGAGCCAAAAAAGAGCCTGTTGATGACCAGTATGATCACATCAGAGTAAGTTGTCTCTGTGTTGTAGACCCCACAGAACTTTGCACAGCATAAATATGCTTGTATAGATATAGAGATATGCACATGTAGACAATGAAGGTCACACACTGTATCCGAAACTTCACCACAGCTAAGAGATCTATGCCTAATTTATTAACTTTTTCTTATTGTCAAGATGGTTGGACACTGAGATGGATTTCAGCGCATATTGTATGCCTGTGGAAACACGACAAAGAAAAATGTCACAATAATTCACCAAACAATAAACAGAGGTACATTTTGCTTATAGATGAATAATTCATTATTGAGCGCTTTCTGTTATACACAAACACAAGTATGCATACACACACACTCATGCACATACATGCATACAAGCACACACATGTGTGATTGTACACACACAGACACTTATGCACATGCACACACACATGGTACAGCATAGGATTCTAGCAAAGGCCAATGTACATGTGGCATATAGCAAAGTCCTATGTACATATATAAAATAATGCATGCATAAATGCATACATATATGGACACAAACATATATGTGTAAATGCATATCAATGCCTTTGTTTCTAAAACACAAATTACAATGTGCTGATTAAATGTCACAAGAGTTGTGTACCACAGGAGAAATATTTATGATTCTTCAAATTTGCTCTTTTGGGATGTAGATATCATATATAATAATACATACATTTTGTGACCTTCACTGTAAGATATTTCTGAATTATTTTCACCACACCACTGTCAAGACAAACACCTTGTATATAATTGGCCAGTGCACATTGAGACAGATCTTATTTGGATGCAGTAGTATTTGTTTTGTCTTGTCAGCATTTTTATAGAACATTCATTTTTTTTTGTGTGTTTTTTTTATGGTTGTTGTTGCTTTTCTTGTGATGTTCTCTCCTCTCCTCTGCCCCCCCCCCTCCCCCTCCCCCCCCCCCCCCTGCTAAATATGTTTTGTTAATCTTTATAGCAATTAGGTCAACTGAGACATATATTTTGATGTTGCAGTTTTCAGCATTAATTATTAGGTAGAATGGGGATGCTTTTTTTATCATCCCAATTAAATCTCCTTGCCTACTGACACATGGCCTGTTCAACAAATCTTGAGAGGAGAGATCTCTTTAAAAAAAAAAAAAAAACAGAATTATTGCAATGTTAAATTAACATTTTCTGTGTACCATGAATTTTCAATTTTTTGTTTTTGTTTTTCTTTAATCTCAGTACATTTGAAATAGAAAATACAGTTGTTTTTTCCTTCTTCACAAAGTTTGTTTAATAGGCCATATGTCATGTGTCTACCAAAGGGAAGTAATTTGGCTGGTGAAAAGTAATCCCCATTCACAGCTTGGTCATTATGTAGGTGATGTTACTCGCCTATCATTACCCCAACCAATCGATTTGTTCAGTCATCCCATACATTTGGACAATAGAGCTTCAGGTATTCAAATCTCAAGAGGCACAGAGCACATCATCATAAACCTGACAATCTACCAACTTCTCTTGACATGTTAGGGTTAAGGTCAATCAGTGCAACATTCCAAAATGAGTGATTAGAGGTTTGCCTCTTGATAGAAGAGCCGTGGGTTCAAATCCTACCAGAGGATAGGAAAGATTAGAATCCGTTTTGTTGTTTTGTTTCGGTGACACAACTGTCCTCGGATTCTTTCATCTTGAGTAGGAAATCCCAATGTCTAGCCCTCTGGGATAACAGCAAAAATATTACAGAGATCTCATGTGTATGTCATGCATGTTAAAGAACTCTTGAAGTTCAAACGTGAATGAAAAGCTTGCAAGTACATGGCTCTGCAGGCATCAATTTTAAAAAGTGTACCAGTAATTTCTTCTGACCAAAGTGGGCTCATAAATACTGATGGACTTTAAAAACACAACACCTGAAAATGATTCTACTGATGGACTTCAAAAATGCAACACTTGATGAATAGATGTATAGAATCATTTTCAAGTGTTGCATTTTTAAAGTCCGTCAGTATTTAAAGTTGCAATAAATATAATTCTTTTCTAATGTGTGAACTATCCCATACTGATTAAGGCGTGAAGGGATCGCAAATAGTACAAAATAATCCGCTGAATGCAAAAATATCTGTTGGCCATCCTTCCCTTTTCTCCTTTCTTTTCTCCCCCCACCCCCTCCCACTCAATCTTCTTGAATGTATAAGTGTAAATGTTCTGTAGAATCACAATCACCCAGAATACAGTTTGCTTCATTAGCCTGCACTTTCCAAAACTTCCAGGAGAGCAGCACAGGTTACTCCCCGGCCCACTACAATCGGGCATACGAGATCGACGATGGACCTAAACACATGAAAGTGCGGCTTTAAAAACAGAGGTCAGATTCCATGGCCAGGTCGCTGCACAGTGTAGGTGCTTTGTGGTTCCATATTCCTATCACAACTGCATTGTCCAGTTACTAATCTAGCATCTGTCTGTTTTTTTAACCCTTTGGCTGCAAACTAGTGCAAACCACTGATATAGACATTAGCTCTCTCCAGCTGAATGAATACATGCTCACAGGCAAATTTTTAATCAGCAACAACTGACTGTTATTTTTCCTCACAATAAGAGGTCAGCTCATGTCACTTATCTATATTATAAAATTGCTTAGGCTTATGGATTCGAAAACTGCTGGATGGATCCATGTGAAATTTGGCATACAACATTGTTGCAAATGGATCTGTGTTTCTATGTACATAAACCTGAAAAAAGTTAATTATTTTTTATGCTATTCTACAAATGCGGTAACAATTGAATAATAAACTCACAAGGCTGCTTGATCCAAATTGTACGTTCGATAGTATGAGCCATCCAAAAACATGTTTTCTTTGAGTAACATTCAATTTAGTCAACCAAAACATCAACATCGAGGTTTGCATGCCTTTCCACACAGTTTGAGTTGCAGACAGCTACAATTAAAAATCTCCCTCGGAGGCCGTGGGTTCTCTTCTAGTATTAGAAATTATATAAAGTCAAACATTGTGACATCAGTTATATGAAGTTAAAATTGTGATGACAAGTGATTTCTATACTTCTCATCTTTGTTGTCCTGATCAGAATGCCTATTCTTTGTCAGAAGTATACAGGAAACAATATAATCTGCAAAGTTTGAGCGAAAAGGTTGAGTAAGTGCATGGCATATTTAATGCATTTGCAAAACACATTAATTGTGTGAAGTTTCTGCTAAATAAAGTTTTGGATACATATCAAGTTGTCTACATGTAGTCTTCAACTACATGTATAGGAAAAATTCACATAGCCGGTGCCTGGTCCTATTTGTGGATTTGTATGAACTCATATCAATCCTGTTGGTTTCAGACAAAACTGTCACAAGAAGAAGAAAGCAAACTGGCAGCCAAAGGGTTAAACTATATTTTTTTTAAATGTATTTCTGCCTATAAGTTCTTAGTACTCTTTGCACACTTTTCACCCATTATCAATGTGTGTAGATCATGGAAAAAACATATATTCTAAAATGATTTGTGTCTGGCTGTTGGAAAAGTATGATGAAATGTTCAGTTTTGAGCTTATGAATTATTATTTTTTTTATGTGGTTGATGTTTCTAGTGTATTGAAGGATAGATTTTGATATATCTAAGGGATTTTCTGATTTTGTTTGACTTTCTAAATTATTGAGGGTGTCTGCTATTAACTACATAGCCTCCCAAAAAAAAAAATTCAGGGGAAAAAAACATGAATGACTATCTGAATAAGAAAGTATGCATGTGTCAAGAAGTTATCTATGACATCAACAAGATGGGCTCAAAGTGGTGGCCATCAGCTTCCAGATATTTATTTGTACACCAAACTACATGTACTGTTTATGCAAGTTTTTATCTTCCTAAAATGCATACACTTTTTTGACAGACTGTAAAAATCACCAAAAGAATGGTAGATTGTGAGGAGCATGAGTTCTTATGACCTGCTAATCCAGGTCTTCCATACAAACAGCAGGTCAAATGTCATTGTGATATAAATTGGGGTACGGTATTGTGACAGCGAGCAAATCAATACCAAAACCATCATTTTAGAAAACATTATAAATTACTTGTATCAAGCAAACACCGCATGAGAAATATAGTAGGCCCACTGTTGTGTTTCATTTCTTTTCTTGGGCTTTATTTGTGAATGTGTACTTTGGAAATTAATCTATAAAATGCAATGTAGCATTTTTTATGGTAGATTTCAGATGTAGTCAGTCTGTCCTTATGTGGCAAAGCTGAGTTTGAGTTTTTGGCAAAAATGTTACTGTTTGTGGCTGCTAGCTACTGGAGAAAATATACCACTTATAGTCTGACTACTACTGAGATAGAGTATGCATTTTCGCAATAATTCATGGTAAGAGCTCAGTACTGCACATTCATTATCCAGCCATAATACTGTTTCTAATTTTATGTTAAAGGATATAAAAATTATCTTTTACTTAAAGAAGAGGCCATTAATGTGAGCATCTTTTAAGATTCATTAATTTTATAATTTACAGTGTAGTTCAATTGTTGATAGAAAGCAATAATGCTTATTACCATGCTGCTGACAATAATACATGTATGTTAATGATATTTTACACAGAGTACAACATATTCCAAGCCTCCACCAACATTTGAGAACTACGTCTACGAAAATGATGACAACATGACTAAAGAGAGGCTGTAACATGCAAGAATGGCCAAAATCCAGATTTTAAAATTTTCCATTGTCTTATCATGTTTGTTTTAATTTTTTAAATTTTTTTCTCTCTCCTTTTTTTTTTTTTTTCATTGTTAATGCTTATGGATCCATGCTTTTTTTTAATCACCTTTTCTTTACCATCTATATCTAATTAAATAATTTTTATATATATTATATATAAAGAATATATCTCAAATGCTCTATGTCAGATGCATTTTTTTTTTCCAAAGCACTTTTCTCATTTTTAATCAGATATTGAAAAACAAGACAATATTATAAATGCCAAAACAAATGCTAAGTAACTATGCTACATACTGAAGAACTGAAACATTTTTGCTTTTACTTCTTACCAATTGACTGATTCACAGACAGCCATGAATATTCTTTTACCTTTAAGAAACAACAATCAAATCAATCTTTAAGAAATGTGGTTAGTTTACTATCAATACTTTTTCTTTGGACAGTTTTTTTTTGTTCTTTTTTTTTTTTTTAAATCGCTGAACTAACGTGATTAATTCATGTTGCTTGCTATATTTGTTTATCTGAATGTTATTTTTTTTTTTTTTTTTGTGGGCAGTAATAGAATTTCATACAAGCTTAACTTAAAAGGCCAGGATATATTTGGTATCCTGAATATTACTTAAAGATGAAAGGGAAAGTTATCAATTTGTAGTTTACCTCTGAATGTGTCCTTCAATGAAATTCGATTTTATATGATGCAAGGGGTTACTGAGAAAAAAATGAAGCTGGAAACATTCTATTAATAAAATATTAATATTCAAATAATGCTGTCTTTTGATAAAATAAAAGTGAATGTTGTACATCTCCATAAAAAAAATTGACAAGTATGTAAAACCATTATACATTCCATTTGCCTGCCCTATTGTTTACTATCAGAGGATTTACATAAGCATAATGACATGTCCATGTGTTAATTCTTGACACCAGTCTATCAGATACCTTTCATTTTTAATTTTTTTTTTTTTTTTCATCCCATAAAGAATTCTTGTTATCTCTGAGACATAACAACAAAATAGATATTTTCAGCAGTTCTTTTATAATAAAAGTCTTTTATACCTTTCAATGTAAATGATTTAGTGTTATCTATTTTTCACTCCTTTTTCTTTTTTTTTTTTTCCTTTTCTTATCAATATTCTGATTTGTATGCTTTTCTGTCTCTGCACGCATCTGTTTATCTATGTGTATATGTGTTTCTGTTAGTGTGTTTGTTAATATGTCAGTTCATCTGTTTGTGTGTCTGTCTGTTAGCAAACATTTGCATGTCTGTATTTCACTCATTTCAGTCAGTTGTTTTGCCAGTGTGGTCCAAGTTTTCATGTCAAATGTATGACCGGGTCAAGGATGGTTTCGATTATTTTAAGCTAGTTTAGAAATTTATTTCTAAAAGGTTTTGCAATAAATAGAACATCACCTTCCGACGTGCTCCAACAAAAGATTCTTTTTCTGAAAACTTTGGTTCTAAGGAAAGTGCTTTAGATTTGTGATCTTTCTGTACGCACTGTTACCTCAGTTTACAATGTCGTATGTCCTTTGCACAAGAATCAGCTTGCCACTGGCTCTATCTAACACTGCTTTCTGTCATGAGGCCTTCAGTTTGATCGAAGCTACAAAATCCTCACTTACTTTACATTACCATTTTCTGGCAAATTCTGAAAAGTCAGACGTTCAGTAAAGCTGAAAGATGCTTTGATTTTCTGCTTAGGATAAAATTAGAGAAACAGTACATGTAAACTGGGATGACAACATGATGAACAAACTGCATTTTTTTTCTAGGGTGAAGTCATAAAAGCCACAGAGGTGGGAACCATAGACTGTTATAAAAAAAAAAAGCTTCATATCAAACCATCTTAGCTTTGCTTGGGTAGTAATATTTTCATTTGATGTTAACTCTATCCATTATAATTCATCCTGCTAACAAGGAAATATTTATACAACATGTGAGCTGAGAACAGTGATGTATGACTCATTTCAAACTCATGTGTGAAGAAAACTGAACTGTGGAACATTTGTGCTTCCCCAAGTATTTTAGAGGTTTTGCAAAATGTTCATTTATGTCAGTCTTCAAAATTGATGCATGAAAATCAAATCTGAAATCTATGCATGACACAAGTTGAAGAACAACGAAATAGTGCTTAAATTTTACAAATGCATATATTTAATGCGAAAAGTAGCTAAACCACACACAATTTAGATGATTTGCAATATTCAATCAATTTCAGATGGCCTTACTGGACAGTTGTAGAAATTCAACATTTGCTGTAGGGTATTCTACCATCCCAAGATGGAATATATTGTGATTATTAGAGATTTCATAAATTGGCGTGTCTATTTTATCATTGTTCCTATGCACAAACTTGTATCAGACGTAGGCTGAATTTTGTAAGTTTAACTTTGGGAAACATGCTCATAATTTTTGGAGGGAAGTGGAAAAAAATGCATTTTTTGTGTTGTTCTGCCATCAACTGGTTGAGTATCAAGTGTAAATGTTCAACTGCTCAGATCTGCTATCTAAATTGTTCTGTTTTTGATGGGAAAAAGATAAACATGCCAGGCAAGTCCTAAACTCCTCAACTTGTCAGACATGTCAAACTGCCTTGGGAATGATAATATTAGTATTTGTCTCAATTTTAAAGTGTAAAAGAATGAAAATTGTTTAGATACTCGTAATACATACAGTGCTTAGTTGCTTTGTTCATCACGGCATACAATTCCATACTCCTATGCATTGTACTGTAGAGACCAAGTAACTACTGAATGTTCACATAGATGTACCAGATGGTAACAGTTTAAGTGTCTAGTGATATAGCATTCTGTCCTTCACCACTGTTCCATTTACTAAATATGCACAGTATTTTTTTTTTTTTTTTTATGAAATAACTCTTCACCCAAGAGGTAATTGCACAAAATAGGACATCAGAGGGGCTTCATATACATGTATGTTCATTATAGGCCTACATGTGAATACCCATACCATCTCCTCCATTGGTGTAACATGAATCATTACTTTAAAATGATGCAGTGATTGCAACAGTTTAATTAATGTGCCAATTATCTTATCCAAGTACACATTGTGTGTAAATGTCCCAGCCTAATAAACAAACAAACAAGTTCAGTTTTTTATTTCAGCCCCAAGCATTTCTGGTAAAAGAAATACTCAACTTGTATTATAGATGTGAAAAAAATCTAAATGAGCAAGACCTATTTGAACATAGTTTCACTGACACTGTTCCTTGAAAATGCCATTTTGAGAAAATCTCAATTTAGTTTTGCATTCTCTTTTGTCAACATTAGACAATGAGTACAGTAAACAACAGGGAGACTTTAGAGAATGAAAGATACAAAAACAATCAAATATGGCATTATCATATTGTGAAAAGTTATACATGTATTTCAGTGGAGAAATACTTAAACAGTGAATTCACAGAAAAATGTTTTGCCAAAGCATATTAGTAATAGAACAGTACTAGCCTCAAATTAGACTCACTTTTTTCGTGTTTTTAACTGATCAAATCAAGCACAATATAATAACTCATCTTTGTTGTGGTGCTTTTATCAGGGCAATATATAATAATTAATTTTGATCTCATTATGAAATTTTTAGTTTGTTCAATAAGAGTCAACAAATGATCAAGAATATAATTGTCCTTGCAAGATATCCTATTTAAAATAAAACGGAGAAAATATTTCACCTGAGCCCAAAAGTTATTTTAAAAAGCAATCATTTTTGGGGCTAGACTGAAGCTAGACTTCTGAAGTCTGCAGGTAAATCAGTAAAAATTACTTAATTGGTGGTGTTGACTAAAGTTAAAAATGTGAAAAGAAAAAAAAAATGAACTAGATTTAAGGAAGGATACAAAATTTCCAACTATTTGAACCTTCGAGTTAGATAGATAAAAATCTGCATAGACTAGACATTTGTTGTTGGACACCACACCAAAAACATGAAAAATGTGGGATATATTGTTGTATGTGCATATATGTAATCCAGCCTCAATTCTTGTCTTTAGGGATTATTTTCTAATAAAAAACAATAATAATGACAAATTCACTGAAACAAAGAAATGTAACAGAGCATGGTTTTCTACACTTGTCTTTACTTTTAATCAGCAGGCATAAAAATTATTTATGCTTATATATCAGTATACAACATCTCATCTTTGATGTAGTGCTGTTATCTGGGCAAAATATTGTTGCTCCAGGATTAAATTGTCCTAACAGCAATATAAGACTGTTGTAGTTAGGACATTTTAATTCTAGTGTGATGATGTAATAATTAATTTTGACTTCATTATCAAATTTTGAGGTTTGTAAAAACAGTTTACAAATTATCAAGGATATAATTGTCCTCGCAAGATATCCTGTTTAATTTTTATTTTTTTTTTAATGGAAACAACATTTCACCTGAGCCCACAAGTTAATTTAATAATAAAACAATCATCTTTGGAGGCAGACTGAAGCTTTAATACCTTCCATGGTGTGCAGGTAAATCAATCAAACTGACTAATTCCGTCACTAAAATTCAATTAGATTTAATCAAGGATACAAAATGGCATACTACTTGAACCTTCCAGTTAGAGAGATAAAATCTGCAGAGATTTTCTGTTGGACACCAAAAACATGAAAATGCAGGACATGTTGTAATATAATGCAATCCAGTCTCAGTTGCTGTCTTTACAGACGTTACTATTATAACGTTATAGGACTCTTTAAGGCACAGTCGTAATGATAAATTCACTGAAACAATAATGAAATGTAACAGTTTGGTTGTCTGCACTCATTTTTATTTTTAACCAAATTTTATATGATATGATTCATATTGCATGCGTGCGTGCGTGCGTGTGTGATTGCGTGCGTGCGTGCGTGCGTGCGTGCGTGCGTGCGTGCGTGCGTGCGTGCGTGCGTGCGTGTGTGTGTGTGTGTGTGTGTGTTATTTTTTGTTTTGTTTTGTTTTATTTCAAGCAAGAATGGTAGGATTTCGATCAATTAGTTATAGATTATCTTAGTTTTGTTTCCTCTTCTGTCCTTTGAAATCAGGAAAGTAAAAAGATAACGCAGTTAAGTGTACGTTATATGTACACCTTAAATAATGAATTAAAAATTAATGGTATGCTCTATAGATACAGGTCATTTACAAATCTAATCAACATGAGACATCATACAAAACTTCCACCAACATGAGCGAGCTCTCTGAACATTTTTGCCATATTACAATAATATCAATGGAATCAAAAGAGACATGTTTACATTTTTTTTTCACAGTGTTTGCCGAAAACGGAGTATCTTAACGTCTCTCAGCCCCCCCCCCCTCCCCACCCCCAGTCGTCTACACGAGGTTCAATTCAACAATTATTACAATTTCTGCCAATGAAGCCTATCGTGTGGTGTCTATGACAGCAACCGCAGGGTCGCAAGCTTCTATACAATCCTGGATATGATTTCCAGTGTACCATTAGGCCCTAGTACGGGTTTCACGTATAACAAGGTCATCAGAACAGACACCTATTGAACATCAAGAGTATGATAGAAAGAGAGCTGAAGACATATTTACCCTCTGAGACTGCCCCTCCAAGGCAGATAGCCTGGCACTTTGCCAAGCTATCAAAATTGTTAGCATTTCCACCGCAACCTCCATAAACAAACTGTTCACACTGTCCCGATTCAATATTAAAGTGGTAGCGCTCTTTTGATGCCCTGCATCGACCTGTCACCACTGGCAGCCTGCATCGTCCTATATATGGAAACAGTGAAAGGAAATGGTGTCAGAAATGCATGTTAATTATGAAGAGGAAAACGAGAGGAAAGATTAAGAACATTGTTGTCAGAACGAAGTGAGTATTTCAAGCCTTGATTGCGCGGGTTTTGTTTTATTTGTTGCTATTGCGTTTTGATAAGCTGAAATAAAATTCATATTACCGATGACTTTTTTTTTTAAAGTATAGTCTAGTTACTGAAAAAAATCTGTGTAGCATTGTAAAAAAAAAAAAAGGGATTCTTTTGGATGATTAAAAATTGAGGGCAATTACCTTTACACTTGGGAGATAAGCAAATCTTTTTGAGAACCTTGAGGTGACAACTTGCCATTGTTAGGATAGTGCCGGGGTTGGAAAAATAGGCCTTTGCCTAATCACATGCCCTTGAGAACATTTCAACTGTGAAATAACCTATCATCTCTACAGTAAAAGATTTAAATGATAAGCTGGCACCAGGCATTCAGCCCAAGGTTACATTGAATACCAAAACCAAACAGCAAGAA
>JBCAUA010094428.1:0-10421 GCA_038406235.1 Peronia verruculata
CCCCCCCCCTTACACCAGTCCCTCTTTTGGAAGGGGCAGATAATCTGCGAAACGATCTCCCATTGAGTCTGCCATTCCGTGATGCACACATGGCCAGTCAACGACTTAATGTGATTAGACAATGAATTACAATCGGGCAGATAGAGAATTAAATCGATCTTATATGAATGGCATAGCTGACAACCCTAGCCCTTTTCTAAACCTACCAATAAAGCTCCGATATTTCTGTTGTGTATAATAATCGATTTTGGGACTGAATGATGACTTGGATACTGGAAATGTGTTGACTCGGTAAGGTTCTTTTATTTACTTTTCAAGATTTGCTTTCCTTCGCACACTGATATATTACGACTCCCTCCCCCCCCCCCCCACTTCTCCGAATTTGCCCCCTCCCTCTTCCCCTCCCGCACCTACCTCAACGCCATCTGTTCTGAAAAATTGGCTATGGCTGCTAATCTTTTGCTCGCAGTAGAGCAGCTGTTTAAAATTCAATGAGAACACAATATCAATTAATCGTAAGCCTGTTACTGGTTCACTTAACAATGTGGCAAGCAATAATTTCTTTGGTAGGGAGGGGGAGGAGGTTAATGATGGTTGAGGTGAAAATGGGGAGAATATGAGTTTATCTACTTTGGTGGATGCCATATAGTGTGTCTTTAATCCTGTCCACAGAACAGAAGTTGTTGAAGTTATTGTATATCGGGTATTTTTACTCAGATTAGTCAGTCTGAACTCTGCTTTTGAAAGAAATGTGTACAAACTTTGTGTTTTTGAAAATTCGTCGAAGACAAAACAGTATTAATCCTTTCAATATGTAACACTCTATGACAGTCAAGTTCAATGATGTTTTAGAAATTTTATACAGATTGTTAGGTTTTCCATAAATAATGGCAATCTATGGTAAATGCTTAATGTGTTAGAACAAGTGGACTGGGCACAAGTAGAGAAGGAAAAGTTTTTTCTAAATTCTTATCAAAATAAAATTTATATAGTTTTGAAATATATAGTATTTCGAGGACAATATCCGCTTTATATCTTTCTTTTTGAAATGATTAATTTCCTCAGTTCCCCGTCCAAACTCTAAACAGAAAAGAAAGGCCCTGAAACTCAACGTTAGTCTATCGTAATGAAAACGAATACTGTTAGAAGCAATGCACAATTATAGGCACATATTCACTTCACTATTATGAGGACGAACTTTTTTGCGTTTTACAATATGAGCTTAATAATACTATATAACTTACCGAGATAACCACCAAGAAGGAGATTGAGAAACGTAAGATAAACGACAATATAACTTACTACCCTCATTTTGATGAAACAACATTTTGTTTTGGAGATAACTGTGTAAACATCCAAAGTGAATTATCAGGGGAAGGAAGTTAACGTCCAGTTCTCTCTGACAAAATGAAAAACTAAGATCCTTTGTAACTTAGAATTAAATGTGCCCACATTATGTACAATTTATAGCTCTCTCCAGCTCCAATCTGCCATTGTATAAATTTCCTTACTTGTTTATGAGCAACACCTGTAATAAATGTTCATTGTCACTCGAAATTCCAAAAATTCGAATAAGAACTCAATTCCAGATATGAATTTCACATCTGAGCCCATTGATTCGCTCATTTCGGGAGATGAATGTAACAATACTCTATAATGAGCACAGAAAAAGTGGCAGACATTGGCAGGGGAAGTTTCATTTTGTATTCAAAACTGAATCAAGATGAACGAAAACTGCTGGATTATCTTTCTGCACTAGAGGATGCAATAAACAGCCTAGTGAAACAAAGTCCCGCAAGAAAAACATTATGACAGACCATAAGGGTTAGAGGAGGTAGGGGGCGGGGGCGGGATCACCTATTATTGATATACCATGAGGAACAACAGCTGAGAAGGTAAAAAGGTTGGGTTAAACCTCATGGTTGAAAATAAGAACTAACTACGGCAATAAGATATTGATTGCCAGCTTCATAGCCTAGAGAGTATACGATGAAGCACAGCCAGGGAACAGAAAAAAAGGAGGGGGGGGGATCATTTCAGAAGTGAGGCATGGCCCATATCACAGAACTGAATACACACAACATGAGTTTTAAAAGAAAGAGGATTGGCTGCCTATTTCGAAGCAAAATCGCAGCACAAAATATAGACAGAAAAGCTCTGAGCTTTGTCCCCAAACAAGAAATTATAAATCACCTGTTTGTATTAATGTTGCTTTCCATCCAACATTTGAGTGGTTTTCATTCTAGCTAAGAATCAATATTCCCTTCCTCCTTCCTTCCTTCCTCACTCACTCACTCACTCACTCACTCACTCACTCACTCACTCACTCACTCACTCACTCACTCACTCACTCACTCACTCATTCACTCACTCACTCACTCACTCACTCACCCACCCACTCACTCACTCACTCATTCACTCATTCACTCACTCACTCATTCACTCACTTACTCAGTCACTCATTCGCTCACCCATTGATTCACTGATTCACTCATACTCATTCACTCACTCACTCACTCACACACTCATTCACTCACTCACTCACTCACTCACTCACTCACTCACTCATTCACTCACTCACTCATTCACTCACTTACTCATGCCCAATGTTCGCTTCGTCTATTTTTCCAGTTCCTCGTCCCCCCTGCTAAGACTGCAATCACTGCCACAGATGTCACTATGCACACCTCCGCCTCCCGTTTTTTCACACTGGCTAGGTATCCTCTTTTCATTCGTGTTGTATTTCATCAGGTAACACGGTATTTAGCACTATCAGGCATGCAAATCGCTGCTTGTAATATTGAATACACAGACCTCTGATACTAAGATGGGGGTAGTGTGCCATACTAGTCAATATATGTTGTCAATTTCTGAACAGTATAGATTTACTGATCTTTAAATATTTTTATTCACAGGGTTTGGTTTCATGGTTATGTATTTTTACACATAAAATAAGGCAGCTGTCGATTGTACACTTCTTTAGAAAATACGAAAGATTATCAATATTTATATTGTTTTCAATAGCAGCCGATGAAGGGAAACAAGTTGAAACGAACTGAAAAGAATAATAAGATATATTCCAATTGTATTTATTTAAGGGACAAGACAATACTACAGAAAAGAGAGAGAGAAAGAAAGAGAGGAAATAGATAGAGATAGAGAAAGAGAGAGAGAGAGAGAAAGAGAGGAGATAGAGAGATAGAGAGAGAGAGAAATAAACACTGAGAACGAGCTATTTGCTAGGAGAAAGCAAAACTGCTAAAAATATCTTAATTTGCAAACATCCTTCGACTGTTAACATTAGAATATCAAATTGGTTCTTAAAGTTCTGAGCACGACATCAAGAATATTCAATACATTGTGTCATTAGTGTCATCATCAACAGGAGACTATTAATTCTCCTCCACACCAATAATTTAACACATTACATACGCCCCTCCTATAACATATCGATTTGAGTACATGTGTAAGCTAACATATTAATATCTCATTGATTTGTAACGATTTGCAGTTATGTTGTTTGTCAAAACATTGCAATCTTATACACCTCATCATTACGCATTCAGCAGATTTTGCTACCTCCGCGATTTTTATGCAAATCAAACGTACACTATAGCTGACTGATTTTTTTTCCTGCGCCGGATTTTAAATGTTAGGCGTGCGGAGAAAGTGTTCATTCTAGTGGTCTTTATATTCACATGTGGATTTGATTACTTACAATGATTTGTGATGATGTTTTTGTACCATAATGTCAGATGTTCTTTCTGAATTTTCACGATAATTGTTACAGACAACCTGTAACTGGCAGTTATGTGTGTTGGTACCTTGCATCCATATTATAACATCGTGTGTAAATTATTAAAAAACATGGTGATGAATTAGGCGATTCGTGATGGAAAGTATGAGTGACAAACTGGTTCTGCTTAGGAACGGAGGAGATTGAGTGCAATGGGGGTCTCCGGATGTTAACTATATTTAGAGCCATGCTTGTTATATTGTACACTTGGTACAACTATTGAAGTCACGAGGATACGTTAGTTCAGCATGTTTAGAACCTATTATTACATGATGATTACTGATATCCAATTGTCCTCATAGGATTATTGGGTTATAAAGTGTTGTTAGAGGAAATAACTGATTGTAAATGTAATATTGGTTTAATCTTTTAAGTCTTGTTCAGTTACGCCATCCTACTTTTCGCAAAGTACTTTTACACCTAGAATGGCAATAACTAACAGTTAAAGCCTTTTTCAAGTTCCTGTTTGAAAAATTCTGAATTTGTCCTTACAAATGTTTCGAGTGCCAAATTCAGCTGTTATTTTCTGGAATTCAGGACTATCTGCTAGCCTCTCCTCCTCCATTGTTCTTGCTAACGTCATATTCTACCAGTATCGTTGTTCCTATTCTAAACTCTCGTAGAGAACGCACGACCAATACAAAATGATTATATCTCAGTTTTATGTCTATAAATTTAACGCATCAGCATGTGAAAACTTCATCATAGACAAGTCACTGTGGGCATTTTAGAGAAAAATATCCAGAAAATAGAGTATGACCTAACTGATTTGGACACGCGAGTATTCAAACACAAAAATGCTCTTTTTAACGAGTTTAGACCACAAAATTCTGCATTACATGCTCACACCAGACAGTCAGCAATCTAGTATTTTAACATATGTAGCAGACACGTACACCAGTATCTTCACAACACTTCACTTTACACATTAGAGAACTTTTACTTTCTCTACATTTGTTCTCAATTCTCACATCCTGATTGTCTTAACTGTCCGAAATCGCTTGTTTTTCCTTACTGGCTAAGGTTTCTTGTGTGAATGAGTACCTGATTTCCATAAAAAGTTGTTGTGTGTTCTGTACAGAATTACTTTTACCATCACAGGGATGTCCAATGTGACCTCTTCGCATTGATTTGTTAATTATTAATTTCAACAAACCGAAGCAAACAAAAGTTGTTCCACTGATTTGCTGTCCGCCTGAAAAAATAAATAAATAAATAAATAAATGTGAACAGAACAGTTCCTCTTGCTCGAGTTTATCAAAAGTATGGAGGTTCACGAATTTTGCATTCTTTTTTTCACGATTGTAAAGCACTTAGAGCCTGTAATTACGGGGATAAGCTCTCTATAAACACTCTCTATTATTATTATCATTATCTTCATTTAGCTATATAGCCTGTACCACCACAGCATTGGCGAAATGATAACCAAAATGATTTATGTAAAGGCTCGTTGTGGCTAATTTTCATTCCGACTGTTTCACAATTCGAGAAACACCGTACGACACTCACATCTATAAACTATTATGCTGACAGGATAATGTGCTGTAAAACGGAGAATAATACATTTTGTAACAGCCAGGATCGTATCTTCATGAGCAAGAAAGTGCTGACAAACAAAGTGGGCGCATTGAACTGTAATTATTACCCGAGAGGTCACCACCATTCTGTAGCTTACTTGTAGGATATCTGGGATTAGGTGATAGACCATCATGAGGTTTAAAGTATACAAGCTAGGAATAGGTAAATAAGATAGGAGGGAAACATTTTTAACTCTTATACAACAAACTATGACAAATGTAAGACAGGATAAAGATAAGTCTATTAAGATTGATCATAACTGAAGTTTTGATGGTATATATATGTAACTTAGAGTACAGTCTTTTACCACTGACCTTATTTTGCAGTAGTTACCTATCAGTAGTCGCTTTGTAGGTCTGCTGATGTTCACAATTTCTTCAAGAGTTACACTATTGTTATCTTTGAAATTCAGCATCGGGCGGGCCTTAGTGGATTAAGTATTGTAACCTATACAACATTGCCTTTTTGCATGAAATTGAGCTTGTAAATGATAATGTCGTGATTACATACGTCAGTAAGCTTGTTGTTCTACAGTAGACAAGTTAAAAATAGGTAAATCAGATCAGATGAAACCATGTCTAAGTACGTGAACCACTCAAGCTGCGGTGGTTTTAAATGAAACTTGACTTGCTTGTTGAGTATAATGTGTGCTAAATGTGACATTAAATTAGCACTGAGCACTAACAAACTAGTGGCGACATCTGCATGGAATCAGCGGAGCGTGACATTTTGGACAAGAGTAATAGAAACTATTTACCTGCAATTTATTCCGGGACCCCAAACAAAACGGGTTCTATTTGGATTGACAACTATCGAATTTTTGGTTTTTGACAGATATCTTCTATAATTAAATCCTCGCAGAACAGTTTTAATTTTCATTTAAAGACATAGATCCAATTTGACTAATCTCATAATACCATACTATGTTCAGACTAAGTAATACAAACTGTTTCCAAATGAAATATCTCTTTATATAATTTTATTTTGGTATTATTTTACTAGTTTATTTGTTTGTTTGTTTGTTTGTTTCAGATAGTTTTGTTTTGTAACAGAAAATGTAATTATTTCAAAAGTAATAAAAATTCTTTTGTGATGATGATATCAGGCAGGTCTGACTGGTTTAATAGCTGGAAAACAGGGCAGTAGTGGCAGAGATGGGGATGGGCAGACAGTGTATTATAAGTGTCGGCAGGTGTTAACTTTTATTGATTCAGAACACGTTGTCCGTGGTGGTAATAATTGTGTGGATCTTCCAGGATATTCTGTGGTAACATTCACATAATGCAGATGAACTTTGTCCTAAGTGCTAACTAACTGTGCCCACCACTGTTTTCTCTGTTCATATTTCATCACTGTAAATCCACAGGGCAATAGTTACAATTGTTTTCAAAATGGCAACGTCGTTGTTTGGAATTTCAGGAATATTAAGCGCAGAGAACGTGCGATTTATCTCAGTTGTTATTCTTCGAGGAATTGTTTAGTAAATAAAACAAAGATGGTTAAAGCTAAATTGTTGGAATGAAAGTTAGGTGAAGAATGATAACTGTGAATCATCCAGGAGAATCACAACAGCATTCGTATCTTGGGGATGAAATTTGTCTTGTGTAACAATTGTCTATTATCAAACTTCTAAACTTCCTAAAAGATGATAACACCAATCAAATACTTGCATTGCACGGAATTAGGTACAGAATTGGCTTTCCTCATCGTTTGCCTAAATTACATTTCCACATCGCAGTGGTTTGGAAGGCATGGGCCTTGAGCGGAATAGAAATTAATTGTGGATGTAGTCTATCTTCGTTTTTTTTTTTTTTTTTCTATTTTATTTTATTTGTTTTTATCGGAATTGGCTAATAAATGAGGCGATTAAGATGAAACCAACGTTTTGGAGGAGAAACTATATTACGATTGATAATTGTATAGGCCTGTTAGCTAGGAGAGCTGTGGCAACATTCATGTCACAAGGTTGTTCTTTTCTACCATAAAACTCTGGTTTTCTGTAATCTGGTCAACCCCTCAGTAACCAGGAGTTATCACTCTTCTATGTCATGGCAGTGTCGTATTTTGGAACTAGGAACATTTGACAGTTAGCAAATTATAGTCCAAATCTTCTACTTTGCTGTCAAAGAATTGTTAAATTCATAAGTGATATCCACCGTCTCAAATAGAACTGAAGGATAGCCTACTATGAGAGATGGGAAAAAGATTTATCATTTTAAGTGTTTCGTGTGCATGTGATAGAATAGAAGCCAAAATCCGTGACAAAGATTAACGACCAGATAAGCTTCGTGCTTATTGTACAAAGCGATCCTTCAGTGTCCACTTGTCTTTTGTCTTATCCATTTGTATCTATCGTGGATGCTTGCACGGCCAGTCTCTTCAGGAACTCAGACGTAAACGTCACAGGAAGTAGTGCATATTGTCATAGGTAACACAAAATAATATATGCTCTGCACTGATGTGAATTAGAATCATTGTTTGCCGATATCGGAGAAATCTCTTAGATATATAATAATTATTATATTACATTCGACTTCTCACCGGACGAAGTATTTAACGTAAACTGAATAGTAACACACATGTATTGAAATAAAATGGATATGGATATAGGTCCGAGATATGCCACGTAAACAGATGAATTTTCAAGGGCAATATGCGATAGATCCAGTTAAACCTTTTGCAGAATCCTGCATCGGTTAGCGAATTCTCTCCACTCTTCTCAAGATACCCCCCCCCCCCTCCTTTCTCCCAGAAGATTGAAAGGCGTTCAAGCACCGTACCCTAAGGAGGGCGCGGTCAAGGCGCGGGGGGGGGGGGAGGAGAGAGCGGAGGAGGGAAATATAAGAATAAAAAGAAGTTCGATATCAGATACTAATTCTATCTCTGTTGAGGAGATTCTTTGCTTATGATGAATGCTAAAATACTTTGGCAAAATTTCTTTGTCTCGGTAGCTCCTGATAAAATCTTGATCTCCTATCCCACTTTATTACACTGTGAGCAAATGTGGTTTTCAGAGAAGAAAGAGATATTACAAGATATTTTTAACATTCTAGGAAGTTATAAATGAATAGAAGGGGATAGTTGATCTGTAAGGAAAGGGGTGTTTTGTCAGGCTAACGAGAATAATGGAGGGCGCATTCTTTATGCATGAATATATTTAACAGCACCAATAGTGATGTTACATCTTTCTTCTGCGTCATGTTCATCTTAACTATCCACCATAATCATTATCATTTTGTTCATCTCATCATCATCATCATCAGTATCGTCGTGTTCTACCATTAAGTTTTCTGGGTAATGGGTGACAGACTGCGAAAATCTAGCAACATAGGTATACTGTCTTATCTCATAAACTGCTTCTCTGTACATTATCGTGAGGATCCCATTCTATTTCAGGTTTCTGTGGCTGTAAGTTTGTTTACATTATTCCACTACTTGACGGGGAAATGGAATCCACCATAATGTCAACTTTCTGTTCAGATTTTAATTCCATTCCACTATTTCAATCTGCCGAATAAAATGTCGCTCTGGTTACATTGTTCAATTTCGGAAAGGAAAGTGGAATGGAAGAGCATAGGATTTCCGGAAAAAAACCAACGCAGAAGTTAGTCAGGCGTTTTCCTACGTCATTTAATGTTAACACTACTCACCACTAGTATTATTTGGAGAATGTCTAGGTTCAACAGATTATGAATCTGTCACGTAGGGAAGAGGTTTGTGAATTTCTTACCTACTGTAACAGGGTCAAACAAAGAGGTGAGGCAGACATGGCCGAGGCAAGGCCAAGGACATAAGAAGAAAGAGTTTCACGAGGTATTGAAGAATTCTATTCAAATCCAAACACGGTCTCCCCCAGCTCGTGTTGTACTACAATAATCAGAGGGTTCTTTAATCTGGTCACCTACCTTGCAATTACAGAAAAGGCAATCACTCATTAACAGAGATCGACAAGAAGACAAGATTTGGTGTGAATTCCTCCACATGTGGGGTCATATTCAATGTCAAATCTCAGATCGATAGTCGAAACTTTTTCTCGATCTGCTTTCATAGTTGGATGAAAAACGGGAACTTTCGTATTCGAGTTTGGATTGCGAAATAATTGATTTTGGACAAAACGAGGTGACTCCATAGATTATATTCGACTTAACACGGACTTGGGATTCCCGAGCGAAGTGTCTGTACCTCCTGCCAAAAATAGAACACTCATTTATGTGTGTTACGCTCCACCACAAAATCCGCCAACAACAGTAAAGGGTGAACATGCGGGAAAAACTCTTCTTCGGAAGTACGTTACACGTTTTCCTACGTTCTTAAATCATTAATGCTACACACTACTCATTATTTAGAGGGCATTTAGGCTGAGTAGGTTCCAGCGCACAGCTATAGTAATACATTTCCTACCCACCGAGCAGGGTCAAATCGAAAAGTGAGGAAACTGGTGAACAGTTGGGGGAGTTTGTACACTCTGCTAAAAATAGACGCAAGGATTCTAGCCTTTTGCTTAATCAGAACAAATCTATTTCTTTCACTTTTCTTTATTTGTGTAAAGTAAATGCAATCGGCGTATGATTTCTTTAAATACAAGCAAACAATTTAGATAACTTTACAATGTGAACAAAAACCTCCATTGTCCCTCCATACTCTCTTAGGACCTGCCCAGCGCTAATTTATTAATTAAAATGATATCAGTTTTGAAATATTTTCTAGCAGAAATCATAATCTCCTAGCTCCACTAGGCAAGTAATCTGAGTTGAATATTCATTCTCACGATTTGAAGAGTCGAGTGATACTTCTCTAATATCCGGTTTCCAATGAAATTTCAGTCCTTGGAAGCCAGGAAGCAATAGTTACTAGTTTACGTTACACCTGCTCGCGTTTTTACCACTCACCTACTCTACGTTTACTTAATACTCATAAAACCTGCCATCTTCATTGTCTATCTGACTATGTATTTGCCTGTTATTCATCTGTGTATGTATGTATGTATGTATGTATGTATGATGTATGTATGTATGTATGTATGTATGTATGTATGTATGTATGTATG
>JBCAUA010094439.1:0-10421 GCA_038406235.1 Peronia verruculata
CCTTGGGAAAGGCAATTTACACACATTTCCTGACTCCACCCAGGTTTGAATGGGTACCCGACTATAGACAGTGGTTGATATTGTCAGACTGATAAGGATTTGAGCGCCTAACAGGCAGCCGCCTTGTATACTTCCCAGGAAGCTGAGAACGTTAAACTTATGAGTACCGGTACCTTCTTTGGGTCTGTCGGGGTAATAATAGATTGTAAAGCGCTTAGAGCCTGTAATTACGGGGTCGAGCGCTATATAAATACTCTTTATTATCTCTATTATTAAATTTCACAAAATCTCACAGAAAATCCAATCAATAACGTGATCTCACCCCAAAGCCCATGGGTTTGTGGATGTGGATTTTTTTTTTTTCTTCTGGTTTTATCCAGCTTTGTCTGTTGCCATCGTATTGTCTTATCTGTTAAATGGACGATATGAAGTAATTATCTCAAACAGCAAATATTTGTGAACCATACTTTATGCGGCATCTCAGATTGTTGGATAGATGAATCTGTTGGGTATGTATGTAAATGCCGCATAAAGAATGGTACACAAATATTTGCTGTTTGAGATAATTTACCCGGGAGTTCACAAAATTATAATGAAAAATTATTATTCTGTAGAAAAAGTGAATCCAAGTATCAACCTAAACCCTCTATACAGCTACCTTGCGTTTCGAGTTGAGATCTCTAAAGGCTGGCTCAGCGCCCCCTAATAGACATTGCAGGCGACATGGAGACAAGCGCTAAATTAGATCTAGGTCTGTCTCTACAACACTGTTTCTAATTTACCCCTATCGGAGTCAAACCGAGCTACTAATCTGAAGGCACACAGAGATAAACTAGGCACAGTTCTCACTTATCACTATTTTTAACTTAAGTATATTTTGTAATGAAAAAAATAGCTGCTGTATTTTTCTTATTTATTTAATTTTTTTTTTTTTAATGGAGATTTGGAAACACTAGATCTAGAATCTAACATCACCTGAGCATATCCATGAAAAACTAGTACAGGCCTAGATCTCTACAGGCTTCACTTGATGAATTATGGACCATGGTTATTTCCATGAATGCCAGACAATCAGACATTATGTATGATGTAAAAACATAATGCACTTCTGACTTAGACAGCAGTTTTCTATTGCAGCTTTCAGCTGCAAGTATTTGGTCGACCATAGAATTCAGAAATCGGAATGCAAAGAAGAGATGACGCCGCGCAAAACAGGAATCTCTTTCCGGATTTAAATTTGGATTTAAAACAGATCATATCTACATTAGAATACATGCCGATCTAGTTCTATCATAAAAGAGGCAAAAACTGCTTTGAATTTTTGGTAACAATGACCAACTGGACTCGATGGGGATGTGGATTTACAGTACATGAGAGAATTGTCTCAACGATCTGTTAGATCTAAAATTTAGCAGGTAGATAAAGGCATTTTAAAAATTCACTTATCATTTAACCGTTGTCGCTTGTCCATTCAATGTGAAATCGATACAATAGGAGATCGTTGTGCTCAGTCCTATTATGTCCCTTTACCAGACAAAGGAGGGATTGAACAAGTTGTGTAATGGGGGGATAAAATCACTTTTGCTCCCTTTGAGTGAAACATATACCATGAAAAATTCCAATAAAATTCTGATGTAAAGAGAAATGTTTTTCTTCCCATTGTTATAATTTTATCTTTTTTTTGCGATCAGGCTTCCGAATGGCAAGCAGTAAAAGGATTTTTCTTCTTTACACTGTTTGCTCAACGCTTTTTGGTCTTGGCAAAAGGAAGTAAAAGTCTGGTCAAAATGATCTCCCTTTACACAAAACCCTCTTTTGGAAAGGGCAGATAATCTGCGAAATGATCTCCCATTCGGTGAATCACGGATGAGAAAGAAAGAGCACACATCTTTACATTGGATACCAGCAAGGTGGCAGTTTAAAGGTATCCATATTAATAAGCAAAACAGAAGCCCGGCTGACCGTTCCTCCAGAAATGGTATTTTTGTTAGGTAGTATGACTGATGCAGACACATGCACCTTGACGATGTGAAACAAGAGACTCAGTATAGTTGCCATCTACAAAGTTCATTACAACAGTGGATTTGCGTAATTATATAGTGTAAAGCACAATATAACATCAATGCCAAGCTTGTGCAAGTAATAACACAACTCACCTTGGTGTCCGCCAGCTGACCTGTCCCTGAAAACTAATTGTTTTGAAGAGCAGTAGTTTTCGACATTTTGTAGATTGAATTTATTATATTAAATTTCAAAGCAAATACGATCATGTTTATACCGTGGTACTGTTTATATTTTCTTTGCATTGTCACTAAGATTTATTCTCTTGTGACTTCTAGTTTTTTTGGTTTTTTTTTTTTTTTTTGTTAATTGATAAAAGGCAAAGAAGCGGGATAGGCCAGTTGGCAGACCTCAGCTGGCTGTTGGCAAAATGCTCTTTACGGCTGAGGCATTTTGTCAAAAACGACCTATCCCAGATGGTTCAAGTGGCTGAAACTAGTGTATTCAGAATTAAACCGTTTAGCTGTTTTGCAACCCGTTCTTTGTGACTATACTAGTGATGCCAGTCTCAGCAAATGTTAAAACAATGAGAGACAAACACTGGAACATAATGAAGAACTGAACTAGCAAATTACTTCACCGTCATTATTATACGTTTATTTGGAAATGTACACAGAGCAATTATAAATCAGGACAGGATGTATTAATGAAAATATATTCATAAAATTACAGATTTACGGAACGAAACATGTCTTTGAACATTAAAATCTATGTCTGAAACATTCATTCATTCATTCATTCATTCATTCATTCATTCATTCATTCATTCATTTCTTTTGTTTTTCTCATTATTCTGTTTTCTCTGACTTTAGGTATTCTCTCCTTCTCTCTCTCTCTCTCTCTCTCTCTTTTTTTTTTTTTCCTTCTTTGTATGACAGTTTATCCATTAATCTCCCCTCTCTCTCTCCCTCTCTCTCTCTCTCTCTCTCTCTCTCTCTCTCTCTCTCTCACTCACTCTTCTCTGTTTCAACTGCAGTAGTCCAATGCTCATGTTATGCATTACGAAATTTAAAAAAGCTATGAATATCAAATATAAACAGGATTAAGAGTAACACAAACTGCATTTGTAAATAACTGGTCAGTTTTAAATGTTTTTAACGTTATTGATTATGCGTGTGTGCATTTAGAATACATCAGTGAAATAAATGTTTATGGAAGTTTTATACATTTATGTCTTTATCACTAATGTGGGACTACGGCAGTAAGATCTTTATATTTGCCCTCTAATAGTCCTAGAGATTTGTTGTATGCAAATGGCGTTTGTTTTTCTCTCTTAGGAGGCAGTGTCAAGAAATGGTTTTAGTTCTGCATGGGATGGGTCTTGACAGTCTTGTTTGTAACTATTAGCTGTTTGAAGCAGGTCCAATTGATGACCCGCTAATGTTGTCAGGTCGAACACGCAGAATTCGTGCTGTTCAACTCTATATTTTTTTCCAGTCTCTAATGCCTACTGTCTGCAGGTCATGCACGTTTTGTTTGTTTTTTTGCCACGGAAATGATAGCTGACATTTCCACTGGCATCATAATGTCAAGTGATCGTTTAAGAGATGTCGGGAAGGCACACTTCAATAAGCGCTTGGTCTGCAATAGTTTTTGTTGTTCCCGTCTGGGCCTGGTCGTAATAAATAACAGTCTGCATCCTATCAATCGCTTTGTGTTTTCATTTACAAGACGCGTGTTTGCCGACTGTCATTATGCAGCTTTATGGCTGTTACCGCTAGATTTACCAAGGGTCCTAACAGTTGCATGCCCCTACACCTCAAGTGGGATCTTTCCTGTGTTGTTACCGGTCATGCTTTGATATTCTACGTCATCGGCGCCACAGACTTTTTTCTTAAGCCTTTCAATCCTAAGAGATAGGACTATCTCGGCTTTTAGAAGTTGTCAATTTTTGCTGAGAATTTTTGTGGGTAGAAATTTGGAATTTGGACATTTTGCCCGAACAGCGGCACTCAGGCCTACTCTTCCATCGATTTTGAACTGCCAAGGGTTCTTTAACGTGCGTAACGTACACACGGGACCTCCGAAATGTATTCGCCCTTATCCGAAAAGGCTGGACGTCGGGCTTCCCTACCCACAGGATGCCAGGGGACCGTTGAGTCACTGAAACAAAAATGCGGGTTTTCGATCTTCGTGTTCTGTCATCCCCGATGCAGAACCCGCGAGTCGATCCCGGCCTGTTTTCTCCCTGAGCAGACGCCTTACCCATTGAGCTACTGCGTCTCCCTATGATGGTGCTCATTAAACCTCTCCCTCTTCTAATGAGCGCGCCATGACAAATTACGCCTAGCGCTCTGGATGTAGAAACCCGAGTATGAGGGCACGCGATTTGGACATTTTAACCCCCAGAGTGCCCAATTTTCATCTTCATGTGTCAAAGTGAAAGAGGGCACCTGTCATGTGAGCAGACTTAAAGCGAGTTTCAGCCACTCCTTTGTGGGAACTGAAACCGACCGACTGTTTGGCAATGTACAACTGTGAATATGATATTATATTTGACAGTTTAGTTTAGATTTTTCATTTGATTTCGTGCACAGAGATGTACATTTATGTTTTAAGGGCATTCACTTGCCACACACTCCCACTCCACCCTCTCTCCTCTTTCCGTGTAAATCTACTGGTGTTGTTTGTTGTTGGGACTACTGCTGTTCTGGCTTATCTTTATTGCTTTTTAAGTTTTGCAGAGCGATAAAAAACAAAAATACGAGTGTGCATAAGAGATGCTGCTATGCGATACAGTGACGAGTTATGGCCATCATATACACCAGCTTTGACGTTCCATTCTGTCAACAGAGAACATAGTTGATTCAGCGCCAAAAGGTATTTGTGCTACCAGATCAGTCGAAAAATGACCTGAATAGAATTCGATTTATTCTTATGCAAAGGGACCCATCTTCCTCGCGCAAATTTTGATTTCTGACTATTTTATTTGATTTTTAAAACCACTCACAAGTCACTTTTGAAAGTAGTCATTTATTAAGCACCTTTATTGCCGAGAAATAACTCCAAAACTGCACTCTCTGAGCTTTTACTCGATTGTTATTAACGTTTCAAACGGCTGCAACCCTAGGTCTTGATCAACATATTTGATACAGTTTGCAGGGATATTGTCAACAAACAGAAAGCTGAAACGATGCTGGGTCTTGTAATAATGAGACAACAAGTTCAGAGCACACGCTGTTGCGGCAGTCACAGCGCAGGAGATCCTCATTGAGAGGTTGTACGCATTAAATTGTCGTAGTTTGTTTTGAAAAGCTGGTACAAATCTCAGAGCAGAACAAAATACCAACGGACTGACAGAATGCACTGACGCATATTATATGGGTATAAGTAGCCTATTTGTCAGGGTACAGGTCGCTACTATTTTCTAAATTCACCGTGAGTGATCACTTGAAAGATTCAAACTGCTAGGTAAGGATAAGCACACATTATTTGGAAGCAGGTTACGAGGACAGATAATTATACTGAGAAATGTATCTCAGCTCAACCGGAGGCTTACTGTGGTATCTTTCTGTCTCGAGAATAGGCACGTACTCATTGGCCCGCCGAGGGAAAAGGGCCAAGATCCGTTGGTAAAATCGGTACAGAAAAGCCAACAGTAACCCAGCTTATCAGTGGGAGTAGTTCCGCTTAATGCCAGACTGCTGGCTGTTCTCATAACCATTTGAATTAGCAGCCGACTGCTATCTTTACAGAAACATATTATTTACCTCTTCCAGCCGATTTCTTTGCTGTGAAGCACTTTCTTTCTGGAGGGGAGGTACATCTGCGTGTGCCGTGAGCACTCATTCATGAACTGCTGCGAGGTCAGATTTGTTGTGCTCTGTGATACTGATACTTTGTACAGTCGTGTCTATAGTTTGTCTTAATGTATTACTTTAAATGTACCCGTTTCCTTGTCTTATGTGGCCTTTTGGTTTTCAAGGATGCCTGACGCCAGGGCATGGGCAGATAAACTAAAAACATAAACATACGCATCAATATAACGTGAATTTCTCCATGATGATGAACAACGGGTCAGAGTTTCCGAGTGCCTTTACCCCCAAGGCGGTTGGAAACTAGACAGCAAATTAAATTTGGAGAATAGCAAACGACAAGAACGTAAGCTACCATTTGAGCATTTGATTTGTATAAATGATCTTGTCGGAAGAGTTAATGCAGTCCTCATTCTCCAGAATTATCTCGATACAGCAAAATAATATAATAGGATAGCCGACCTTTCATCATGTTTATGGTTTTTCAGATTTTAATATACTTTTTTTTTTTTCATAAGCATCAAATTTCTTGACATTGATTGTCTGACTTACAAAGTTACATGCCGCTTTTTTTTTTTGCTCATCAAACAATTCCGAGCGAAGGTGAGGAGAAACACGAGTGCTGTGGACAGCGTCTGTTTGAATGGCGCTCTGAGAGTTCCCTCGCATGCTGTACATTCACTAATCCTGGCCGCGAGCTCACGTGCGCTTGGACATTCAATTTGGCCCTCACTCCTTCCCTGCCTCGCCAGGCAGCCCGAGTTCTTGCCGCTGGAATGGTTCTGTCTGTTGTCTCCCCTTCTCCTGTCATCTCGAGTATCTCGCTCTTCTTACGTCTTTCCACATCAACTCTCCCTTTTTCCTTTTTATTTATTACGGTTTATTTTTAAACCTGGCTCGTGTAGAAACAAGAGATAAACATCCCGGTTCTCCACCCTCCCCTTCCCTTCCCCTCCCCGCTTCGCCAGTGTGTGTACTCCTAGAGCATGGCGTCTGTTCGCTTCTCTCTCTCTCTCTCTCACACTCACTCACACAATCTCTCTCTCCCTCCCCTTCGCTCTCGTTCTGCGTTTTATTTGTCTGCATACAACTCAGGTGGTTAGCAGCGTAGATGAAATTCGTTGGATGCAGCCAGACGAAGGAGACAATAGAAACAGCTGACTGAATGTGTGTAGTAGTAGGATGTCCCATCTGCTGTTGCTCTTCCGCTGACTCGGATTCCATGCTCGTGGAAGGACATAGCGAGTGCTGCAGACTAGGTGTGTCAAGTTTTCGTACTTTCACTGACCTACCTGTGAAGATTGTCCTCAAACGCTATCATCTCGGACACCCTATGCCAAAGCGCGGTTGCTGGCCTTGGAAAAGAAGGTAGGACAGACGCCACTGCTATTTGATGGTGTCCCTTCATGTTTTGTGTTCTGTCTGTTTCAGCTATTTTCTTTCTTTCTTTCTTTCTTTCTTTCTTTCTGTCTTTCTTTCTTTCTTTCTTTCTTTCTTTCTATCTTTCTTTCTTTCTTTCCTTCTTCCTTTCTATCTATCTTTCTTTCTTTCTGTCTTTTTTTTTTTTATTGTTTGTCTTTTTCTGTTGACATGCATATATTTACTTTCATTCAAGGAATGTTTCTTTGACAAATGCAAAATAAAGAACCAAAATAAATCTTTCTTTCTTTCTTTTTTCTTTCTTTCTTTCTTTCTTTTCTTTCTTTCTCTTTCTTTCTTTCTTTCTTTCTTTCTCTCTTTCTTTCTGTCTGTCTTTCTTTCTGTCTTTCCTTTTTTCTTTCTTTCTGTCTGATTTCTTTTTTCTTTCTCTTTCTATTACGCATGTTGTTTTCGTCAGTACCTTTCTGTCATTCTTTGTTAATTTTTTCGTTTTTTCTTTCCCTCTTTGCCGCCCTTCATCCTGTCTTTCATACGTCTTTCTTTTTCTTTGTCTTATGTTTCGTAGACAATTCCTTTCTTGTATCGTTTCATTTTCTTGTTTTATGTTCATGAGGATTTCATGATCTCAACTTTTCGTTATTATACATCCTTGCCAACGCTGTCACGTTAGAAATCTGTAATTAAATGTCAGGAACTTTTTGTGTCTGACATTTGTCATTCTCAGAACCTTGTCTTACTAGCGTGGGACAGCGTGCACGCTTTCTTTCAATGTTTCGACTGAGAGACAGAGCGCTAAATATTTGATGGGCAAAAGCGGACCAGAAAAGAAATGAGTCAAATCAGAGGCATTTGACCATAACTGGAAACAGGCCAAAAAAAAAGCAAGATCGTTTCATAATGTCAAAACCGTGAGCAAGGTCAAGGTCGGAGGGTAGAATTGCGTTCACTTCGACATTCGAAATTCTATAAATATTGGCCTGGAATTCGCCTACTTCGTCCTTTGGCTACTTTCCAAGCCCGTCGGTTTGTAAACAGCGAGCAGCTGATCTCGACTTACGTGCCAGGTCGGCCGAGGTAAGATTCACGGGCACCCGTGTTATCTGATTGGCTCTAGGCCTGTGCTAACTTCCAGCGCAGCCAATGGAAGGCATGCTTGCTGGTGGTCTGCGGCGATAGCACTTCATTGATAGAACTGGCAGTACCGTTGGTAATGTAATTAAGCGCGAGTACGCACAGAAGTAGACTATGGTAACCGAGGAAATAATATTATACCAAAATTGCTTATATACGATACACAAAAACTGCTCCATTGGGCGGGAGGGAAATTAATTTGCTTTCAAAGCACACGAACATAGTCATCCTTTGTGTCAGGCGTCTAGACAGTATTAATTGACATGTTTCCTAAGGATGGCAGGAGCCTGGAGGTTGACGGAGGAGGGGGGGGGGTATAGAAGAGAAAACCCACGAGGTGTAAGGCTTCGCCAGCTATCACTTATTGGTTATTTTATAATGCAGGCTTTTATTTTTCATGGCATTTAAAAAAAAAAAATAATAATAATAATGAATTTTATTTGCTGTCCTATAGGTTAATACGTTTAGACATTCATACATTTAATATTACTGTCATTGTAGACAAAGCCATTCTATTATCAAACTTTCCTTTCCTCTGATAGACATTGAAAATCTTTGCTTTTTCAAGGCGTCATATTTTGCTGCCATACACGGTTGTGTTTCAATCGCTAGGTTATTTCACACTCACGTTCTTATGTTCAGCATCACTGTTGTCGTTGTCAAAGCCATTGTCAGACCTACTTTCCTTTGTTTCTGATGGGCACTGTTTCCTCGTACAAGAGTTCGTTGATCAGGCCCATTCATCTGTTTTTGAAACAGGTCGCCTTATGCAATAGCCGTGCATGTATGCGTAATGAAGTAGTCACATGCATATGAATAAATTAGATTGTTCACCTCACCTTGAAAACGAAAGTATTTGACTTTAGCAGGTAAACCCTAAAGCAGGTTTTCATTTCAGTGAATTGCGGAGTGGGGAGGGGGGGTGGGGGGGATTATGTTTTTTTTTTTTTAGTTTTTTTTTAAAAAATTTATTTTATTTATTTTTTTTTTTTTCTTTACTCGTTGGTCCACTTTTATAGTATTTTTGTCTAAGAATGAATAAGTCAGAAAAAAAAAAAAAAAACCTGAAGACATTGATAATATTAATGATGATAATGATGATGGCAGAGATTTTATCATCACAATCAAGTTGCTTATAGATTTCTATGTTATTTGTTTTTCTTGAATTGTTTTGCTAGTTGCCGGTCTGACAGTTCTGTTGTATTTTTATAAAATGATGATGATGATGATAATTGCTCTAATAATATATTTTTAATCTCCTTTTCAAGCAATATTAAAAAAACTCTTACATAAAGCTAACTATTTTATTAACATTTCCTTTCGTGTACAGAAATACCCTATTTACATTTTATATGTTTTCATTTTGCCCTGAAGAAGAGTCAAGTGACTCCAAAATTTGGCAGATATTTGACCATCACTATCAAGTTATAGATTTCTGTGTTATTTGTTGTTTGTTTTTTTTTTTTTTGAGTTGTTTTGTTAGTTGCCTGTCTGGCAGTTCTATTATATTTTTATAAAATGATGATGATGATGATGATGATGATGAAGCTACGCCGTATCTTGTAGATGCAGCCGTCTTCATAAACTCCTAGACTTCAGGAAATGATGTGTAAGAATATCTAAGACATCTCAAGTATTTTACAGGATGAAAGATGTTATAAAAACCAACTGATAAAATATATTTCTTGTTGAACATAAAATATGTTCAGAAATAAACCTCAGCTCTACATCTTGCTTTCTTTCTCTCTCTCTCTCTCTCTCTCTCTCTCACACACACACACACATTCGCCTGCCTAATCACACACAAAGGCCCATTCAACGCCCCTATAGCAAAATGCTGAATATAATCATCCTCCTCTTCTCCCCCTCTCCCTCTCCTTTGTTTTATACCACTTCGTACAATGGTACTGCCTTCAATAATGATCCACTTGAAACCTAATACAGGATGACCAAGTTTTCTTCGATTTCTTTTCAAACAATGATGACAATCAAGGCCACAATATACGGTGTTTGCAAATAGCCTTCACATTGACAGCGTAAATATATATTTTTTTTAAAGGAAATCATGGTCATAATTAAACTTGCACTTCTCCT
>JBCAUA010094450.1:0-10421 GCA_038406235.1 Peronia verruculata
CTATCTATCTATCTATCTATCTATCTATATATCTATCTATCTATCTATCTATCTATCTATCTATCTATCTATCTATCAGTCTGTCTGTCTGTCTGTCATATATATATATAATTATGTGTGTGTCCTATGTGGATCCATGTGTACAGCAAAAAAGAAACAGGTCACACATGGTCGCTCCCTACCTCCAGTGATGCATAATAGGGCGGTCCTCAGAGTACCTTTCAGGTTCAATGAACAGGTTCAAAACCATCGCCAATTGTGACAGAGAGAAAAGGAAAAATAATCTTACGGGGCTTGCACAGCTTTAGGGCTGAACAAAGTTTGTCACAGAATATCTAAAAGAAGCTTCTCTGAATTTATTCTTTGTTTTGCTTGTTTTGTTTAGCCAAGCCTCTTGGGAACTTTAACCCGAACTTAGTTTGGATTATTCTAATTCGCCAGAAAGACCCAAGTCAGACGAAAAGTGGTGACTGACCGACCTACCTATAGAAAAATGTTTATGGTTGGAATCTCATTAAGATATTTGTGACGAGCCCAAGGAACCACTGAAAAGATCGAGAAACTATCACAGGCAGATTAAGTCGGATTAACGTAGCGAAATATTTCACGAGAGAAAACCACTATAGCTCTCTATTGACAGTTACAGTCATTCACAGACCATTTCAGGCAATTTTGGAAGCCTTCTCACATGAGGGAAATGTTGGGCGCAAAACTGTGCTTGAATACAAAATACAAAGAAACAGTGTGGATGTACAGTTGTTACGACAGTATTACATCTCTTGCACCACAAATGCGTTGTTGTTGTTGTTGTTGTTGTTGTTGTTGTTGTTGTTGTTGTTGTTGTTGTTGTTGTTGTTGTTGTTTCTCTTCTTCTTCTTCTTCTTCTTCTTCTTCTTCTTCTTCTTCTTCTTCTTCTTCTTGTTCTTGTTGTTGTCTTTATGACTGTTGTGGTGCGGTGGTGACTTCGTTAGTTCTTATGTAATAGCAATGATAGGAAAATAGTGGTGAAGTTCGCCCAGACATGTGTGTGGATTAGAGATCTCACCAGAGGCTAAAAAAAAATAAATAAAAAACCTACTGTAATTCTCTGTCTGTAACGCTCTACGTGGGTTTGTCTAGTATTCTTATTATAGCAGTGGTTACCTTATGTCAGCACAACCGTCTTCCTTTCAACCCTCAAAGTAAAGTGCATTTCTTTGAAAACTGTTTTCGAATAGTCTCTTCATTCCGACCTTCCATCACGGTACTCTAACCTAAACATACGCACATAAGCCCAGACTTCTCAAATTTATACTGCACAATATCCATGTTAAATTATCTAAGGTTGTTCATATCACATAGACTTTGAGCAGTTATGGAAACTCTTAAACTTCATAGGTAACAGAATTAGCATGAAATAAAGTCAGAATTGCTTGCTGCACTTTATAAAATATTTACGGACTATGTAGATGTAACAGCTTCGCCTTTTGAAGTAATTAGATGAATGATTGCCCAGTTACAGAGCAGAAATATCTACATGAAGTGTTAAATTAACCCTTAATGATCAAACTGCTGCAAAATCTGGATCGTTTGAGTTTGAATGAGCTAGGATATTTTTTTTTTTCTCCCGGCATTACTTGAGGCAGTTCCAACAGGTAAACGAACAAAATTGCATTTATGAGCATCTGTATGGAAGAGGAAATTGCTGATCTGTGAAGTTGACTGAGTGTTTGACTCTTCTTCTTTTCTCCTCTTCTCCTCTTCCTTGCGGTTACTGAAAATTGTTGTTTGTTTATTTGTTTTTCTTATAAAATAATGAAGTGCCCCGTGTTTGGCTGAGTACTTGACTCTTTTCTTTTCTTCTTCTCCTCCTTCTGGCTTCTCTTCCTCATCTTTGTAGACTCTCCTGCTGTCTTATACCTGCTAAAGAAGAAAGAAAATCTCTGCTGAACTGTTGGATTCCGTAATTTGTTCATGGCTTCGCTATCACTAAGTGTTCATTTTGTTTTGGTGGAGTTGCTCATGTGAGAACAACCTACCTGCCTGAAGAGTTAGGCGCCATTAGTTGATAAGCTACATGTATATGTAATTAAAGCGGTATTGGCGCTCGTTAGATAATAAAGAACTGACAGTTGCTCATGTTATATAATATAGCCCATTAAAACCAAGAAATTCGTTTAGTTTGTACCTAACATTAAATGTAGCAGAAAAGATGATCAATAATAATTCTGTCAGTGATAGGAAACTCCTCGGGTGGAGCGAGACAGGTGACGGTCTTCAGAGGAAGAGTGGGTTATTTCATAAGATATTTCGGCCATCTCCTAGAACCCCGGCCACACCCGGGTCATGACTCCCTATGCTCCCTCATGGGCTCCCGGTGGGATTTGAACCAATGCCGTGTGGTTTTCGGTCCAATACTCTTATCCTTATGCAACCCGTGTCACTGTTTTTATGGCATAACTTATTCTATTTAAATCTACCGTCTGGCATCATGTGGTGTAGTTGTCACGTCGTTCCTCTTGCACCAGATCCAACAGGGAGAATTCTCTGCTACTGTTGCTAACTCACGCAGGGTACTTCTAACATTCCGGCCATTTAAGTTGAGCTTCTTCGGTAGAGAATATACTGCTGAATCAATGTAGCCCTTTGTTCCCACTTCTACTGCCAATATACTTGCTTTCATTCCGACTCCATTCAAATTCGTTAGGAGATCTTGGTGCTTGGCCATCTTGTACCCGTGCTGCTCCTCCATGTTTGTCTCATACGGAACAGCTAGCTCGACAAGGATGTACGACTTCGAAATCCTCAAGCTAAGCACTTTGTCCGGGCTCATATCTCACCTCTTAATTAATTCGGGATCATCTCCCCATCCTGTCAAATCGGCTGCTATGTTCCAGTCGCCGGCTCCCTCCAGTATGCTACGTACTTGAGTGTGCAGGGGATCTTGATGGGAACACTTGTTGACTCTTGCACGAATGTATTTTTCCGAGATTCATCTGAATTTCCGGCTCTGTCAGTCAGATGTAACTGTTCTTGCCAGCACTTCAAGCGCACTATAATTTATTGTGCCGTCAGGTATATCTTCCACTGGCCAAGCCGACTTTGCAACCAGAGAGGACGTGTTATATCGTCTTCTGCCCCCTCCCCCTCTCCCCACAGAGTGGGCTTTCGTCGCTACTCTCCTCTTTCCACCTGGTGAGGTTTGTTTTTGTGGGAAGCACATCAAATACGGCACGAATACTGAAAGCAAGTTTCATGGGAGCCATGTGCCAAATGTCCTTCCATGCCACGTCTCTTTAGAGTACAACTTCCCAGTTTGTCCATTGCCCCTGTATCCCAGCTACACAGCTTTTTTTGGACTTTTTTACCATATCTCGTTTTTTTTCTTAGGCGTCGCTGTGGACCGCAGGGAGATTGTTTGTCCACCCGATCCTAATCCTTTCCTATCAGACTGAGTTAATCCAATGATCTTCTTTGTCTGTAGGGACTGTTCTGCTGCATGGACGGCTTCTTTCACTTTCCACTTCGGCCCGTTTTCAGTTCAGGTTCTATATTCACCACAGCACCATCCTGTGATCCCTTGAACATCAGGTGAAGGCGGGCTTTCCCTATCTTGTGTTGTTCACTCAGGGATTTGAGTGGTAGCACTAACTGCTTACAGGTTAGTGCGACCTCGGTTAAGCATGGTGGGGAGCCCTAGCCACTTTCTTATGTAATAGCGATTTGTTTTTGCCTCTACTGTTGAGATGGGGATATCGTAGGCTAAGAGAGGACATAATAGTTTGGGGATCAACATGAACTGGTGGATCCAAACCTTGAAACGTCCTGGGAGTCCACTCATGTTGATATTCTCCAGGCCAACTATTAGCTGTGTCCGCATTTCATCCATCTGTTTTGTGTCCTTTAGAGAAGCGTCGTACCACCGACCGAGACTTTTCAGATATAACTCTGAGAACGTTGGTATTACTTGGTCACCTACCTGAAATTGCACTGTTTCTGAGAGAACGGCTTCTGGATTTCTTGGATTTGAATGCCATTCTGCACCAGGAGCCCAACTCATGCAGTCTCTGGAGCAACTGCCTTGCCTCTTCTTGGGATGAGACTAAGATTGTTGTGTCACCCATGTATGCCTCTAGTGGTGCCATTAGGCAGCCCTCTCTAAAATCTAGTCCTTTGGAAAATTGCTCACTGGCCTTCAGCAGTACTTGCATGGCCAACATGAAAAGAGAATCGGGAAGTGTACACCCCATGGCAATTCCCGTCTCTGTTATCAGAAGAATATTTTGCCTTCCACATTCAGCAGAGAGATTAGACGGAATTGAGATATCTCCTCTGAGCTCTCTTCCTTTAGTATATAGACACCTTCAGCTTTATTCCACTGATTACTGATCTTTCTTTTTGTCCATTGTGTGACCAGCTCCCTGTGCAATATCTTAAGCACTTTGGGACATTTCTTGTACACTAGGTACGGGCGGTATCCCGTTCGGGCCTGGGGCAATCAGACTTACTTTGGGCCTTACTGACTATATTTCCAACCTCGAGCAGAGTAGGTGACTCTTCGTTGAATTCTCTGCCCGGCTTGGAAGGCCATATCAGTCCACTAATTGTATCCAGTGCCTCTTTCCTGTGTGAGTCTGAATATGTTTTTCGCAAGTGCTCTTCTAATTCGTCTGACTAGCGCTGAGCTCGCAGGATCGTGGATTTTCGAAGAGACTTCTTGCGTACTGGAAGGGATTACCGAAGAATCTTCTGCGATGCAGATGTGCCTTTCACTTCCTTATTCTTTCCCGCTCTGCTTTCTCCAGTGCATTATGTCTCCCCTTCAGGTAACCCCAGATTTCTTGAAGACCCCTCTTCTCGAATTCCAACACACTTGTCAGTTGTTTGCGTCATTGTGTCTTCTGCCTTGTGATCTCGTCCATTCCCTGCTGTATAAGCTGATAATGAGTTAGATACGGACATCACCATAACTACCGGTACCGCTATCAGCATAACGGCATCACCATCACATCATCATTATTATCATCATTATGGTAACCAACAACACACTTACAACATCAGCAGCAACAAGGGCTATAACAATAACCGAAGATTTTCACAAAATAATTCTGTTATCCTGTGAGATTCAAATATTATTATGTTTCAGTTTGTAGACGTCCCATATCTAACTCATTATCAACTTATACAGTGTTGGCAGAATTCTATTGATCATCTTTTCTGCTATGTTTTGAACATTTTAATGACAGGACTTATCCGACATTCTCTGATCCTAGGATATTAAAAATATTCACCCGCCACAGATGAAAAAACGGATAGGCCTTTTTGTTTGTCAGTTATTCGCTCATTTGATACCTCACTTTTATATTATAACTAGATTAAAACCAGGCCTGTATGTTCCATCACATTATAAAATCTTAACCCTAGAAGTGTCTTTTAAATCATCTTTAAACCTAACCATCATTTCTGGAGCATGAATAGATCTACATATCACTAGAGAAATTGTAGAATGCTAGAAGTAGTTTCTACTGACGTTCTTAGGTTGAAGTTGATACTATTTTATCTTAGCTCCCTGTTAAAGTGAAGAGAAAAAAATCTCTTTTCATAGATTGTACCTCATTGTGTGTTCTCACCTGAGGGTTGTTGCTTACCTGCGACGTATAAATAGGTAACCTGAATCCTGGCCTATAAGCTAAATTTCTTTTTAAAGCGACCGCTAATTTACATCTGAATGGTGGACTTGTTCAGCTTGACTGTATTTCTATGCACTAGGTCAGCCAATGTTCTTTTCTCACTGAATGGTTAGTTTCATGACAAGAAGCTAAAGCTTGCTACCATTTGGAATATAAAAACAGTGATAAGATAAACAAAAATAGTGGAAATGATAGAAGTGATGCAGGTATAATTCTAATAAGTCATTGTTTCTGATGACGCCAAGACCATTCATGCGCTCCAAACGGGTAACAAGCTCTTGTAATTTATTTTTCAATGTACAAGAATTAGGTCTATATCTCTCATAACTTTGCTTACAGGACCGCTTTTGCTCACCGACGTTTCAGAGGGAGGAAGACAATTGAAAATGTATTCTATGACTTTATCAATTAAGCGAAAGTGTTTTCATGACCAGTCATTTCTTGTTTCTTTTTCACAGATCGATAAGCCAGGGAGCGCTCTTGATAACGAGAGACATTTATTACAGGGCTGTGAGTCAGATCTTTATTCCCTATGCACTGGTTTTGCTGGATATGCATACAGGTTTCTTTATGTTTCTTTCTTCCTATATTGTTGACGTGGACAAAATGCTGGCTTGGAGAAACACAAGCCTATTTGTTATACATTCATCTCTTTTGTTTATTTATCTATTTATTCGTTTGTTTCTCTTCTTCCCGCTATGCACAGCTAGTTTCTGTTTATCTTTCTCTCTCTCTCTCTCTCTTTCTCTCTCTCTCTCTCTCTCTCCCTCTCTCTCTCTCTCTCTCTCTCTCTCTCTTTTAAATTGTGATCCTGTCTTGCCCTAAGTGGTTAGCTGTCAAGAATAGATCTAGTGCGTGTTTATTCCCCATGGTTTTAATCAAGCGTTTCTTTGGGGAAATGAGATCTTTCCCTATCGCTCGTTCAGAATGAATCTGGCGACCGAGGATATATGAAATAGCCTACGCACGATCATCAGGTTTGCAATAAGCGGACTCTCCTGAAAGTTCAGAAGATAAAGTTCGTTGCTCCACGAGTAAAACAGTTGCTAACAAAGGTGAATAGCATACGTTTAATTAAACAATGAAAGAGAGATTAATGTTGGAAAATGTGAGCTTGGGGGAAAAACTACTGAGGAACTGATAAATAAACAATTAAATTGTGAGCAAATGTTTAGTCTCTTCGACAACGAATATCTTCTTTTCATTCATATCTTCAAGTTCTTCTTTATATCGAAGACAATGTTACGTTACGTTCTATGTACGTCTTTCAACCTCCTGATGGAGGTCCTCTCGTAATCCTGGTTTTAATAACTCAAGCTTAAACTGATATGCCTAAACGAAGTATATCACCAGGAACGAACCTCTTTGTATTGAAAGGAGCACTGCTGCCAAGTAATCTTCCTTTTCATGTTAGGATCTGCATCAGATAGCTGGTAACTTGAGGAAATGGGAATGGTTAATGAAAAAGAAAGCAGATCTATTTTTCATGTACATTTTATTGTACAGTTATTGAAAAGTGATAAAACACGCTAAGTTATAAGTTATGAAGACTTATATACAAAACCCTAAAGGTCACAAAACGGAATAGCTTATGTAACACCTTGGAAAAAAATACATCTGTTAGAAAGAAGGGAATGGATAATTTTAAATTCTATACCATGCGCCAGTGCTAAATGTATCAAGCACATCAGAATTGGACAGTTGCAATCAGTAAAAAGAAATAGATTTTAGAAAAAAGAAAGGTAAAAACTCCTCAGAGAGCTCCGTCTACAAGTTGCCCTTTTTTTTCCACTTTCTCAGTATATTATTTTGTTATGCCATATTAATCACCATAGTGTTTTCTTGCTATTTTGGCAGCTCCGAGTCACCCCGAGACCAAAGAGGCCAAGACTCAGACCTTGTGGGAAAGAGCTCATGGAACATCTATTTTCTGTCACATTGCAGGACACGCTGTGTGAGTGATTAAGTTGTTTAGCGAAAGGTCAACTGGTAGGGAGAGCAAGTAGATGAATTTTCGAGTGGGAAATAGGTAGGCGACATTTATGGGTAACAGCAAAACTGGTAGAATCACGCAGTTAACAGTGACAATAATAGTCAGGCAGTCACAGAACCATTCCGTTGACAGGTGCTTTGACTTTTTCTTTATGGCTGGCTGGATGGGTTTGAATAATTGGTTGGTTAGTTGGTTGGTATGTGCATTTGCTGGTTTGTTAGTTGGTTACTTGTCGGTTGGTTCATCAGTTCAGTGGTTCATTGATTGGTTGGTTTGTTTATTTCTCGATTGGCTGTTTGACTGGTTGAATGACTGGCTGGTTGATTGACTGGTGAAGGTTGGTGTTGCTCTGAAGACGAACCAATAAGGATTAAAGTTAGCAAAGTTCTGCCAAAGTAGTCAATGTTTAACTTATCAGTTATCAACATTGTTAATTGTTTCTTTACTGTATTAAGTTAGTTGCCACATGACAGCCCATGCTGTTTTAAGACATTTCTATAAAATATGATGAAGAGGATAAAGGTGAAACATTTCGCTTCAGAATATTATTAACTTCTGTGGTGTTAATTCCTCATATTTTTGTTTATTTTTATGTGTTGATTTGGTTACCAGATGACAGTCTATGTTTTGTGTTTCAAGGTGCTGGTTTTAAATGATATTGATAGTGACAGTATAGAAAATTGGTAGTGTAACATATTAATAGGTGCTATGTTACTGTAAAATAGACATCATGTTTAGGCAGTATTCCAATCGTAAAAGTCCCCTTTCATGCCAGAAAAATGCTGCAGCAAGGGCAAATTGACTCTATACGCGTTCTCGTGCAAGTTGTTATCTGCATTGGACCTATGCCTTATTTTTTATTTAATGGAAACACTTCCAGCTAATTCACACGAAGGATATTGCACTTGCTTTGTAATAGGTTTGTAAGAGTGAGGAATATTCAGGATCATGAACGTTGAGAGCTAAAAAAAAAAAACAACAATAAACAATGCGAGATTACACATCATATTGGCTCACAATACAATTTATTTCTCATTTAAAATGTTCTCCATTGGTAACAATTTTATACTGTCGTTGCCAAATATCGGGATACACTTTGCAGCAGGTCTTACTATCTAAAAAACTTTCTTAACACTGAATACTCCAATGATTCAGCTTGAAAACTAGAAATATTGACTGTTATTAATTGTAAGTGGCCAAGCCTACCAAGGTTTATTGTTGATTTTCATTCGTGTTCAATAAATAACCGTTCATGCCTAAAGACGTTGTATGGGAGTACGTACGTTCTTGCAATGCTGATTGCTATTAAACAACATTACTAGGAATGTAATTCAAACTTAAGGTATATAATTATAACTAACGTTTCAAAATTAGTTCCTTGACACTTTAAAGGTTAAACAGTTTGTGTTTTTTTTTTAATTTTGTGTTCATAACATTCCTAAAGGTTCACCAACTAGACTTCAGGTTCGGTCGCGGGAGTAGCAGTCAGAGTGTTAAAATGTTGTTGAGTGGCATCGCCCCCGTGGGTGTATCTTCCGCCGCATTAGTTTGTCGTGACTCGCCCGACGAGACCGTCCGATCGTTACTTTCAGATCTACCTTTGTCAAACATAACATCAAAGTCTTACGACATCCAGCTAAAAATAAATCCTTTTTTTTTCAGAAAGGGAGGGGAGGGAGGGGTGGAACGAGGTGTGAACGACTTTTTTCACCACTACTGTTTCGACCATTGGTTCCTAACGTTTTTGCACTCGTGGCCCCTTACCCAAGAGCTTGAAACCAAACGACTCCCTGCTATCAGCATTTTCTGTTTACTGCTCTGGCAGACATATATATTATACACATTCTCACCGGCACATACACTCTCAGGCACGAATACAGATACCCTCAGTGTCATCTAATGACATTGAACCGCTGTTACATACACTGAAACAAAAACATGAATAAAACAAAAATACGTAAAACACCTAAAGAATGCAACTGATGAGTTGAGCTATATTTTATCCTTAGTCACTTCTAGGAGGGCTACGCGACCCCCCTGCCAAGGCTTTCCGACCAACTTGGGGGGTCGTGACCCACCTTTTGGGAACCCCTGGCTTAGACAAGCAGTGAAGTTGCCTTGCGGAAATTCTATGATCTGAGAAGGAGACCAGTTAAAAACTGTTTTTACGTAATGTTGTCATGAAGGCGCAAAAGCCAGAGGATTAAATGTACCCTCAATTTTTCTAAGATCTTTCCGGGAAAAGACGGAAGAAATTCAAGAATTCAAATGGTGATGTTCTACTGCATACACGGTGACGCGGGGGTTAAAGAAAATAAGAGTGCCGATCACAGAGTCAAAAACATTAGCAAAGACCAGCTTGTTCTATTTATAAATTTCTAGACGACTTAAAAGGAGAGACAGGCTTGGTGGGCCTCGTTCAAATGCGAAACAGAATAGCGTAGTGTGAACCTAGCTCCTTTCTGGTTTCCTCCTGTTTCAGGTTTAATTTCAGATCATGTATTCCCTTAAAAAGGCAAAACAAAACAGAAAGGAAACCTTCACAGATTTTCGCCAATCTCTACACTGCATTTACTTTATTCCATTCTCATAATGCTTGCTAAATGTTGCAATGACATTCTGTTCGTTTGTAGCATTAAGTAAGCTTCTTTAGTTCATTTTTTTTTCTTGTTTCTTCTTACACGATAGATAGATAGATAGATAGATAGATAGATAGATAGATAGATAGATAGATAGATAGATAGATAGACAGACAGACA
>JBCAUA010094461.1:0-10421 GCA_038406235.1 Peronia verruculata
CCTAAGAACCCGTCCGCCTAAGAACCCGCTTTTTTTGTCTCCCAACGACCGGGTTCTTAGGCGGAGACCACTGTACTGTCATTCTATTGAACACACAATTATTATCAAACATCCTTATGAACTTACTATTTAATTATTATCACCTATTTAGAATGATGTCAAGCACACTAAGCTTTTCTCTGGTTTATAAATACAGAAACAAGATCTCTCTGCAACAATTTTGTGTGCCACATTTCAGATAGATACATTCAGCAGTTTTTGACTCAACAAGCCTTTATGGGTTTAGTTGTAGATTTATACAGTATAAATAGTATCTAACAGATATAAAACTGCAATTTAATCAAATCAATGGGATTGGCACATAATTGGGCTTTCCAGGGATCAAATGACCTGTGTCAAGTTCATACCTGGAGTTATGTGAGCTAAGAGCCTATCAATAGTACTGCCTGCTGGAATAAAGCCACACTGCTGTGGACTGATATCCCCATTGAAAAGACAACTATAGCACTCATCCTGGAATACTATGTATCTTGGCTGTACTGGCTTCAACTGACTGGGTTTTACTTCGAGCTTGAGGATAGTAACAGATAAGAAAGAGATCATATATTGCATATGTTATAAGATTCCACATTCAGTAAATATATTAGACATAAACAACCACCACAGACAAATAACAGTTCTCATCATGTCAAAAAAGAGCAGATTTATATGCTGCTACTGCTTCGAAGAAAAAACATTTATTGTCAGGAAAAAATAAATAACCACTATGAGAATAAAAAAGATGATTAAAAAAAATAAAAATATTTAACAAAGATACATTTGCTGAAGAAAGATACATTTAGCATTCACTGCTACTCTTAGTATGAAGTACCTAAAAAAAAAACATGGTTCTCATGTGTGGGGAATGTATCACATATGTCCCCCACCAACACCCACCCCTTCTTCCACATCTGGGCACTGACCAAATGTTGGCACCAAAACATGGAATTTTTTGATAGACATCCCAAGCTGATGATCAGCGGATGAGGTAGCAATAAGAGTCTATGCTCACTAATAGTCGAGCCTTCTGATTGCATGTGGGGAAATAGGGGGTTTGTGTCATTTAGCCCATGCACAGATAAGTTGGACTGAGTGCAGATGCGGGGTTAGAGTGGACAGAATGAGGAAGTTAAGCATGCAACTGCAAAACTGGCATAGCAAATGTTTTTAATGTTCTACCTTATTTTTCTTGCTTTTATTTTATGTCTCTTGTTCTTCATGAATGGCATGATGAAAGAAGTATTTCATATCATTTACTATTTTTAGTGAGGTGAATTACACCAACACAGGAGCAGAGGTTTATATAACGATCAAAATCAATTCTCTTCAACATTTTCCTCTCTTCCCTCCTAAAAGTACTATTCCTCTTGCCATTCCATCATATGATATGAAATAAAACTAAGTGACAAAATGCTCTAAGAACTTACTTGTTCAATGTGATCTGCATGATCTGATGCTAAACTCTGTGTTGCCTCTTCATCTGCCAAAACCAAATAATACACAATAACATTGCAAATAAATGAATAATCATTATTGAATAGAATAATCTGATTTGAGAGGAAAAGTATTATTTTTATCATTTATATATTCTCTTGCCAAGCATTTAACCAAAGTGTTATTTGGAAGTCAGTGGAGGCATTCTAAACCTCTTGGCATGACTCTCCTTAAAGTTTGATCCATCAAAAAAATAATTTCTTTGTAAGAAAAACATTTCCATATCTTGAATATTGATCCTATTCACCATAAGCAGATATATGTTTCATCAGTCATATTAATATGACTTCCAAACATGATAAGGCATGATGGCGGTAATCAAAACAACACTGACATTAAAGTTGATAATTTGATGTAAAGAATGACAAAGAGGAAATGCAACAATGCAGGGTCTGCTTCAGTAAAACAGAATTGGATCTTCTTCTAAATATCATACTAAAATATTAAAAAGCAAAAGAAGTAAGAAACATACCTGTGCAACTATCCTCTGAGCCCTGTTTTATATCTGTCTATGAGAAAAGAATGAATAGTTTTTTTCAGTAAGGGATCACATAACACAATAGTGTTATGTTTTTTTTCTGACCATGGTTGTGGACAGCTGAGATAACCACCACTACAAGGAGGTTGAAAAGCTTATAAAAACAATAACCATGAATAATTTTATGCAGAAGAAAAAGATGAACAATTTCAGCCATAATCATACACCTCTTCTATGTCTGCCTTTTTTTCCTTTTTTTTTGTTTTGTTTTTGTGCCTACCTGTCCAGTCAAAACTGATAGAGATCCATTTAAAAAAGATATGAGACGCGACACAATGAAATTGGGTGCTCGGCAAATTTTGAGCATATGGACTAATAATAGATATCACTGTAAAGATTTTTCACACATAGAAGGGGAAATGAAAAAAGTATTGGTCTACCTTAAGTAGAAATTGAGATATTGGCAATTAAAGACAATGGGGGTGACCAGTTGATGCAGCTGAATTTAGTGAGAAAATGGCCAATCATTTTTGTAAATCCTTCATTACCTTTATTAGGCCATGCCACTAAATTACAATTTTTGGGCCTTTACTCACTGTATTTCAGTCAGTTGAACTCTGAAATGCATTTTTAGATTGATATAGAAGGGTTTGGTGAAGGAAAAAAAATATGTTAAAAATTCATTCACAGTTGAAAAACACGTGATTTCTCCTGTCGGCTCAGTTTTATGAGCGCCTGATTTCATTATGTCGCGTCTCATATAAATTCACTGGGTTAAAAAAAAAAAAAAAAGGAATCAACTGACAGAAGTTGGAAAGCTTGTGATTGATTACACTGGGTTTACATTGTCAATTCTCAAGTATCATTTTACAGAATAGATAGCAAAATAGGTAGCAGTTTCAAGAAAGCTGATATTTACCTGAATTATAAACTTTTCTTCCAAACAGACTACACAATTCTCTCATGTCATATCTTTAAACAGATACAACTGTCTTATAAATGAATCTTTATGAATCAATCACAAAGGAAGATCTAATATGGTATGGTCAGCTCTGGGCCAGGATAACAAGATAATTTAAGAATGTATAGTGATGCAGAGATAGAGAGAGGAAAAAGAAATAGACAGAGAAAACTGGAGTGGCTCAGCAAGGTCACTGCAGATATATCAGCCTTTGTACATAAAAGATAGGAATGGAGTAAACTGATGTTATAGCCATTCCTGCACTCCATAACTTAATCAGAGTCAAAATCCTGGGGGGGGATTCTGGGAGTTATTTTGGAAACTGGTGGAAAGAGATGATTTTAACAACTGCCTCTAAATTCAACATAATCAAATTAACTGAAAACAATAAAAAAAAAAAAAAAAGTGAAATCACTCATGGTTGCCATGGATGGCTGCTATCTTGGGTTTTGCTACTCCATAGTATATAATTCCACAGTTTTTAACAGATCTGCTCACATTTTGCATGCATACATTCAAGCTGAAAATCTAAAAATGATCATACCAGATTCTTGATACTTTGCCTAACTTATTTTTCACAGCTTTCCAAATCTGGCACAGAATTTCATGGATTTTAAAAGAATATGATCCCAAAACCTCAAATTTCTCAAAAATTTAAAATGTTATAAAAAATTCTCTTTGATCATTTTTTTTCTTTCTTGGTGTGTATTATTTTGGTCTGCATTCATGCCAAACTTCATGGCAATTGACGCAGAAATAAAAATGTAGAATGCATATTTGATCTGAAAAGCCTTATTCTGAGAAAAACACATTTAAAAATATTTTCCATGAAAAAAATAGTCATAAGGAGCTTCTACGTTGGGCTTCCAACCTCAAAAAATCCTCATTGCATATTCTAGAGTCCTCCCCATGACTTTTATGCCATTTTTTGTCTTTTATTGGGCAACTGCTCATATATTTCACTTTTGTTCTCTCACAACTAAACTGGTTCCCCTAAAGTTACTTCAGGATCCTGGCCAACATGTCTTTGTTGGTGAGAAATTAAAATTATCCTAGTTCCTGCTGAAATGTGAAGCAGCAGAAATATTGCAAATCCCATTCTCACTAGACCATGAGAAGTTCAAGTTAGAGATTCTGGTGCAAGTTTTAGCTGATTATTGGAGTGTTCAGCATCTCAAATGATCAGTTGATGTTTGTTCCTGGCACTAAGACTCCCAATATTGATGAAAGCAATCATAATCAAGTCTTCTATGCATTATTTGCAGATAGAGATCATTGATATAGAGCCCCGACTGAGCCAGTCCTACCAACACCTTAGAATGGATCTATCAGCTTGTTTGTGCCATGTTTATACATGTATTCAGAGAAGGCAGCGTAACATTTAAGAAAAAACAAAAGCTGAAAATCAAATTTTAAAAAAAATATTTTTTAGCACAAATCTGATGTTCATTACTTACAGACAACTTGTCTTTCAACTGCTTCAGTCTTTCATCTTTCTCTCTCTGAAACACATCCGGTCAACATGTTAAGTAATATAAGCTATCTACTCTTCAGTCACATCAATTTTTTAAAAAATTGTGTTTGTTTGTGAACTTTATAATTTTGCTGAAGGTAAAACTACAAGCTAAAAACTTCTACTCAACTTCTAGTCATAACAATAACTTGAATACAACAATAAATTTGATAGAATGATAATAACAAAATTGCATTTTACTTCAAGAATAGGCAATACATTTTTTTAAATATTACATAATATAAGTACTGGACACATCATCACACGTGCTTCTTTACAAAATCTCTTTAATGGTATCCATTTTAAGCACTGAAGTTAATGAATAAAGATGAATGACTATCAGTAAAAGGAATAATACATACCTCCTGCTTACGTTCTTCAAGAAGAGCATCAAGTCTGCTCTCTTTCTGTGGTGAAGTGCTCGAAGTCTGTAGTGAGCCAATAAAGCATTTACCAGTATGAAAAAGCAAGCAAATCTTTGATACATTCTCATAATTCAGATCACTGATGCAAGTCACTCTTCATTTAACAACAAAGCAACAAACACCCTGTAAAGGATTTATATGACGTTTTTTCTGTTCCAGCAACAAGGAGAAAATGATATCCTTCAGTCTTCAGGCATTGATGACTAGTATCGAGGCCTAAAGATGTTCTATGCAGACGGGACACTAAAAATTTTAGGGCTACTTTGGAAAAGTAGAGGAGAGAAGTTTAAATTCATTCATGTTAGTGATACATCTTCTCTTCGGCTACAATAAAATATATATCGTTGTTGTTGGGCTCTAACTGTGTAACTGTGAAACCGGCAACTTTACAGGAGAAGGCAAAAACTGTTTCGTGTATGCCACCAGCTGTCCAGACCCTTGTTATTTTGTTTTTTGGTAAAAAAATATAGCATACCTGACAGACAGTGGTAATAAAATTTGATGCAGGCATTTTGATGACACTGAAGTGCAGATACATGGTTAGCACTCGCCTTTTCTTAGAAAAGTTTCACAGTTTACCTGCGTGTGATGCAGATATGCGTTACGCTGGTCAGTCACAGACCCATTTTATGCCGCAACCAGCTAGTTACACGGTTCAAGGGGCTTATATCAGGGCCATGTTGTTAACTTTCAGAGTAGATTTACACAGCAACATTATGCTAATAATCCTGTTGATTACTTGATCAGATTTAGTTTCTAGGCTTAATCTGATTTTTATCACAACTTGAACAATGCAGTCCAGTACACTGCAACAATCTTAAGACAATAATTTTCCCTTATTCCCTCTTTTAAATCTTTTTGAAGGTGTTTGTTTAGATGTTTAGTCTACTGATGAATTAGCATGTTTTCATTATGACCAATCCTGGCCATCTTTGTTGTTTCTTTATTTTTTTTTTAAAATCCTGTACACTTCATTGTTATTTTAAAATAAATAGTCTTTAGCCACTGTGTTAACAAACTCTCTGGTTCTTAATTAAAGCCAACAGGAAGGTTTTCAGCTGCATGTGCAAATGTTATTTAGTAGTGTTTGAGCCCAGACACATTAGTATAGATATTTATAATAACTGCAGAAGATTTAAAAAGCCCTTAAAATGACCTAAAACACTCAGTTTGTCAGCTGCATGTTACTTTTTTAAATTTAACTTTGCTGAACATTTCATAACCTTTACATATAATTGAATTTGAAAGAAACAAAACATTTGTCACTTTATATGCAGTTATGCTCTGAAAAGTTATGGCATTAATCAAACATATAAAGCAAGTTTAACTGATGAGTTAAGTTAAAAAAAAAGACAAAGAAAAGAAAAGAAAAAAATTAATTAAAAAAAAAGGCTTTGTAAATAAGACACAGCAGCCATTTAATGTGGTACAACTTATTACACACACAGCCATATGGATCTATTGTCAAAAGTTCAAGATACATGTCTTAAGTTTTCAGAAACTTTGGTACGGTGTTGAAATCTACTGGCAGTGTTTTTTACATTGTACAGGGTGTTAACTTGTTTGGTTTATGGAACTGTTAATCTTTTGCGTGCACCTTGACTTGTTTAGTTTTACCATGATGAGCAAAAGAAAGAAACTTTTGAGCTGACATGTGGCCAAGGATAACACCTAGAATGCATAATGCGATGCAGGTTGTTATAAGTGGGGCATGTTTCATTGTAGGAACAAAGAGGGGTCAGCACAGGAGAAAAAAAAAAGGAGAGGAGAATTTGGCAAGGCAGAGCTGTTGAAAATAAGAGAGAACATTTGACCAAAGACAGTGTTTGAACAGTCCAGCAGGTGTGGAAGTTGTGCAACCTTAGCAGGAGCCTGACACAGAAACCATGGAACCGGCACGATGAGAGAACGTCCCACTAGACTAGCACATGCGAACACAATAAATGATTAACGTGAAACAATCTTGTAGAGTAGCATCTGATTAAATAAAGACAGACTTGAATTATGCAGAGACTAAATGTATAAGGTACCAATGGTCGATTGCCTCCACTTGCACAGATACACAAAGATGACAGATAGGCAGCCAAGTGTGATTAGATACAGAGCAAATTCAGGCATTTCTAAGTAATATTATTATGAAATATTTCACATACTACGTAAAACAAGGTGCACTACAATTTGAGTGAAAAAAAAAAAAAAAAATCTAATTTTGCAATTTTGCACAGTTAGAGCCCGACAGTGATGATATGTAGTCTTTTTAACACCAGAAGTTAGAAGTGTCATTGCCGAGAACCTTTACCTATCACTCTACTTTATGTGATAAGGAGAACCCTAGATCAGCTTTACTGCTGCTATCTCATCCAACAAACATGCAATCATTGTTAGCTACCAACATTTTATTGTTTGCATTTTTAAAACAAATGATTCGTCTAGATTTTTTGAAACCAAGAAAGCTAGAAAAATATCATACCTCATATGATGTGCTCGAGTTCAGATAGCTGTGGAATAATTTTTAAACTAGTACAAAAACTCCACACAATTTATGAAATGAGTAATCATAAAAATCAGCAGTGGCAGAGGTTTGCATATATATAAATACTATATCTAGGCTTTTCAAAATTCAGAAAAACAATTTGCACTGATCTGTACTAAAACAGTTTTCTGTATAAGCAATACAAAATTTCTCATGTGACTCAACAGCCGAGCACACAAAACTCAAATTTCTAAGGGAATGAAAAATGAGTTACAAGTCTTTGTAACAAAGGAATACAAGGACTGCTAAGGGGCCATAACCATAATGACACTAATGCACGCTGACCTTAACAGTATTCTAGGTATCAGTACACTTCAGTCCATCTACATGATTATCTTTTGGAAAGAATGTGCTGCCCCCCCCCCCCGTACTTGATCAAGTCATGTAGGCTATATGACTATGATTATTCCTTGCAATACTGATAGTATGTGGCCTAGTCCACTATTCTCTTAATTACCACACTAACACTTCCAGGTGATTCATCTCCAGAGAGACCCAAATTTAGGCCTACACTATACACTACCAAGCCATACCTCTCCCACATACATATCCCTTAATATCAAAGCATTGGGCAAGCAAGACCAGACTAAAAATGGTAAAATTCAGTCATTCTGCTGCTTTGAGATTCAGTAGATGAAAAAATCATTTGAGAAATCCGTGTTGAGAATATGAGAAATGCCAAGTGTTTCACATTTCAATGATTCAAGATATCTGTGTTCAAATGTATATACTTATAATACAGTGAAATGATGAGCAATGAAACAAGAAAATCAGAGACAATCTTCAAGCCTTTAGATCGAATAAAAGTCCAATCTAATCTTTATCAAATTCACTGATTCATGATGCAGAATGACTGATATTCTACTCTGAGTACATAGCTTGTTGGTCACATGTGAGGTAAAATTAGTACTGCTATGAAATAATGAATTAATTGCCAGTTCTTCAAACAAAAGAAAAAAAAAACATGTTTTTCTTTGTGCAGCTTAAAATAGTCTCTATGCATTATATATGGCCATTATTCTCATCAATAACACATTGAAAATTTTCAAAAAATACATATATTTATATTATAAATTACAAAATAAGTGTATCTAAATCAATCTATGTGTATGTACAACTGTACTACAAAGCTACAGTAGAAACTAATGAATATAAACTTCTGATACTAAAAGAGGTTCAAACTGAGTTCAGTTCATAATCACTACTCACTCAGAATAATGTGACTGTCTAATAATTGCAGGGGCTTCTTCCAAATCATCACTAAGACCTGAAATTGAAATGAGATAATCTTAATTATAAGGGGGGGGGGGGGGGGGGGGGAAAAGAGAAGGAGGGGATTGTCATATGAAATTCATAGTAATTTTATTTAGCGTATAAAAGCTTTCAGTGCACACCTGATATATCGATATGTAAGGGTCCAGACATTTTGTGTCGATATAAAAGAAACCTCTTTAAGATGGTGTTCTTTCGTTGTAGAGGTGGGTTACTACAATAATAGTAAGTAATAGTGTTGTATTTTGACGTAAAGGGAAGCAATCATGCCCCTATCCAAATACTGATGGTTATTGCCTCTGATGAGAAAAAAATCGATATCAGCACCAGACCTTTTGTTTTCTAAACTCTTTGTTATGATATTTGGCCCTGAAAAGGACCGCCGGTAGATCTTGCATGCAAGAATGCAAACGGGATTAGTAATGATACAAGTGTAAGTGATTCCCAATGATTACATGAAACACGAGATCAGTTCACCGCACAAGTCAAACTAGATCTAAATCTAGACAGCATGTGGGTGGCTGCGTAAACATGTCACATGTTGATCTACACAAACACACACACACACAATGACCCTTTCCTCCCGCTGACAGTACGGTAGTCAAAACCGGACACAAACCTCTTTGTTACCCTTCCAGCGGTGCCACCGGGCCATGTGGCGTTTTGTGTAGGTCTGTTGTGCCCACTACTCCTCTCCTTCCCTGACTACCCAGCGTGACAAACAAAGGGCACGCGGCTTGTCACTTCTAAATTCCAGTTTGAGTGAGCAAGAAGGGACAAGAAGATTTGTGCACAAAAATAAGGCCTACACAGCTTAGCAAGTTTGATCGACATGTGGATATAAGAGAAGTCAAAATGTGAGGATGTCAATATAGAGGGATCTATTTACTAACAATAAAGAGGAGAAAAATCTTGGGACTTTGTAAATCATGTCGATAAAGCAAAAATGTCTTTATAAGTCATGTCGATATAAGTGGTGTGCACTGTACTTTGATTGTGAAAATGATAAACCCCTAGATGTGGTCAGAATGTTCCAGATCATGACAAATGCAGCAATTTAGGAAAGATACAAAAACTGCCAGAATTTGAGAATCCCTTTGCACCATTTGAATTTGACACAAATTCATATTGGGCCATGGACTGCACTGCAGCTCTTGCAAGGGGTGCTATGGCCCTCTTGGTGAAAATATGATTTCAAATCCTAAAGGGAGATAGGAAATATTGGAATCTGCTTTTTTTTTTTCATTGACCCAATGGTGTCCTGCCTTCTTGGGCTGAGGAACAAGATGTCTAGATCTAGCCTTCTCCCATAATAATGCCAAATAGTTTTTGGCTATCCTGCAAATGCATGCAGATTTCAATCCCCATGAAACTGAAAGTATGATTGTTTTGGCTTTAAAAATTAAATGCATGGCCATAATCATGATAATGATCAGAAGAAAATTATGAAAAGAACTTTTTAAAAAACATTGCCTAAAATATAGATCTAGATAGCTCAGCCTTTCTTTAGCTGTTTTTAACTGCCAGGAATTCTTTAACATACTGAACACTATAGATTTGGTTCAAAATATGCCTTAGATGCTTTTAATTGCCAGTCTTGCATGTCACACAGTTTTGCTATTCTGAGGAATTAAGGCCAAGGTCGGCAGTGAAAGCCAAAATCCACATTTTTGAGTTGAGCAATCTTTTAATGCTGTAAATGTGTT
>JBCAUA010094472.1:0-10420 GCA_038406235.1 Peronia verruculata
TAGATAGATAGATAGATAGATAGATAGATAGATAGATAGATAGATAGATAGATAGATAGATAGATAGATAGAGCACAAAAGAGAAGGAGAGGTAAAGGAAGGGGTGGGGGGGGGGGAAGAAATGAACAGAGATGGTGACGACGAAAACAACATTATTATACAAAGACGATAAGATGAACTATTACCAAACATCATGACATACTACTATCCTTTTTTTTTTTTTTAATAACCTGAACTTCAGAACAGAGACCGCGGTAACTTGTGCATCAGCAATAATCTGTGGCTCCCTGACCATGTAGATCTCATTGTCAGATCCGCTCCCTCCCCGGTCTCCAGTGTCGGCGATGTAAATGCAGTAGCGAGATGGGGCGACATATGCACTGCCAGATATGGGCATGGGGGCGGGGGGTATACATGCACAATGTAACATTAGGATGGATGAATGAATGGATGGATGGAAAGGAAGCCGAGAGAAATAATGAATAGTGGAGATGGATGGATGGATGGATGGATGGATAGATGAATGGATAGATGAAAGGATGAATGGATGGAGAATGAATTGATGGATGAATAGATGGATTGGTGGATGAATAGATGGATGAATGGATGGGAAGAAAGCGAGAGAAATAAAGAATAGTGGAGAATGGATGGATGGATGGATGGATGGATGGATGAATGGATGGGTGAATGGATGGATGGATGGATGGATGGATGGATTTGTAATGCCTGCTCTATGGAGTTCAGAAATGGCCCTATTGAGAAGGAAACCGAGGACGGACATAGAAAGAAAGACGCAGATAGAGAGACACGCGTGATGATATTGAGAGAGGAAGAGCTCTAAGAAAATCATGGATAATAAAAGTAATTTTATTTGATGTAATATTGAAAACATGGAAAGCATTGTTTAATTTGTCCTACTGCGTGTTCGTCTGCCTGTCTGTATGCCTGTCTGAGTCTCTGTCACTGAAATCACATCTAGAAAGAAGATTCCTTCACTCACCTACACTTGCTGGCGGCACAATCATCAATGCAGGGCCCATAACTCATGTCCTCCCAGTCATAGTTGTGAGCATTGGTGACGTCAAATGTTGCCAACTGAGGGTACGTAGAAGGAGTTCGCCGTAAAGCTCAGAAAGTTCCTTTTTTATTGTTATTGTTATTATTATTGTTGTTGTTATTCAAATTTAAGAAATAAACCAAACCTTCCCTGAGGATTCTCATGTTCCTGGCCCTGCCTTTAACTCCCGTTTGTCAGATGCAAGGAGTGTTGATGAAGCGCAGGAAAGATGAAAAAAAAAAAAGTTCCTGCTGTTTGTTTGAAAACGCACATTATTAAAAAAAAAAAAAATCCGAAAAAAGCATAGTACATGCACAGGGAAATTGGTATCACCTCGTTCTACTGGTTCTCTCTCTCTCTCCCTCCCTCCATACCCTCCTCCGTCTCTCTCTCTCTCTTTCTCTCTCTCTCTCTTTCTCCGTCTCTCTCTGGTAAATCGCAAGAAACGTGATTTTTTTTCTTTTTTACATTAACTGTATGTTCATTGATTGCCATTCAAAAGGAAGAAAGAGAGCAGGTCAAAAATGTGTATGTTATAAACGATTAAACAGATCGTGATTACGTCACGACTTCATTTTGTTTGTACCGGATGTGACTCAGATAGAATGCTGTAGCAGCGACTATATGCTTGTGGAAAATTCCAGTGAGAGAGAGAGAGAGAGATGGCTCTGGACGGGCTAGCATTCATATATAAAAGCTCGTACAGAGAGTGAGTCGAGTGAGTAAAAGTAGAATCGGAATTAGACGGCTGCCCGGAAGTGGGTATTATTATCAAGCACCTGCAATAAATTCTGTATTGTTTCGACGCCGGGAGATTTCTGTCGTTATTTCTTTACCACTGTGTGCGTCTCATTTTATCCACCGTCTGATCACCACTTACAACGTCAACACCCAGAAAGTTCGTGACACACGTTAACAAATATCTTCTACAGAGTAAAGTGCCGGACATTTATTTTTCATAAGTGCTGAATAATCTATGAAGCCAACGGGAGCGAAAACACTGAAACAGAGGCAGGTAGATCACCTGTAACTTCAGGCATTCGCTGTCCACAGTGCCAAAGAATCTTCAAGATAATAATGTCATTTTTGTTTTCCAGCAAGCTGTGTTACTTTCATACGCCACATACAAGAGATACAAAAACCAGAATTATATATACATATATATATATATATATATATATATATATATATAAAAGAAAAATCGTGTTACCTCTTTGAGTTGAAACATGAGAAGGCAAAAAAAAAAAAAAAAGGGGGGGGGGAATCATGATGGGGGAAAAAATGTTTTTATGATGATTTTTTATAAACAATCTTTTGTTATTCACGTTTCTATAACTAATAAGAGAAAATGTGACCTCACCACCTCCACGGTCCTCCCTCCCCCCCCCCCTCCTTCTTTGCAATGTATGCCTTATATCAACATAGAAGAAGTACCTAGCACTAGCAAAGGGACATAATATGGCTGATGATTTAACTTGTCATTGGTCTGGTCAGCCATATTCACAGCCAAAGAGTTCGGCTCCAACGTCAGGAAGACTACATGCTCTAAGGAGAAGGAGGAGGGAGCTGGGAGGGAGGAGGGGGACAAGCTCTATCAATGTTGTAACCCAAGGAACGTCGCTGCATGTCGTTATCGACTACCACATGTCGAAGGCCCCCCCCCCCCTAAAAAAAAAAAAACTACGTTTAAACGCTCCCATGTGCGAGCCAACACAAAGTTGTTTCGCCTTTACTATGTGGTGCAACTTTTTTATTTGCCTATGCTTCCTCATTGCAATACTTGGCCCAGATAGACACTCCGTAAAACATATCGTCCTCTTAGTTTCATGTGTATTATCACTTTTCAGCGAAAATCGTTGTCATCTTACCAGGTGATCTTTGCCTTAAGAATGCATCTGCGATAGTGGTCTTAGTTGGTCACAGCTTGGTCACTTAGGTCCTATTTGCCACTAGTACACATCCCCCCCCCTCCCCCAAACTCAGACATATACATATTCCCCATTTCTTTTTGAGGACGTGGTATCAGTGACCACTGGCGTTGCCATTTTTAGAATCGAAAATAAATTGAAGATGTCCGGACGCAGGAAGTAGCGATGATTGGCGCCCAAACATAATAGGTCCATATAGACCTCTGAGTTTCGCCCCGCTAGTAGGCCCAGATAGTTACTCCGTTTTTCTTTTATCCACTGAAACCCATCCCCTCTCCTCTCTGAGTCCCTCCCTCTTTCACTTCTCCGAGTTCTCTACCTCTTCTCCTCTCCTCTCAGCAGTGACTCTTAATTTTTCTTTTTTTCATTATTTACCCCGCGGTCCTGGCATTTGGAACGACATGACATCGTTTTAAGGTCCATCGTTTTAAGCTCTATTTAATTTCTCGAATTGGTCTAATCTTTGCGCCCTTGTTTTTTCCATCCCAGCACGTTCAGAACAGGTTTTCTTTACGCCTAAAGCCTACGCTGTGCTCTAGTTGTTTCAATGTATGATATAAATGCAAGCCATGTTTTCTCTCTCTCTCTCTCTCACTATAGGGGAGAGATCTTGAAAAACGTTCCCCTTTTCTCTTTGTCTGGTAGTGGAAAAGATTGGATGTTGAAGCTGTCAAAAATAACAGCTCAGGTGTTGCTAATATAGCCAGTCAGGTATTGCAAATAAAGGGACTCACGTTGACGAAAATAAAATTGTATGGGCCCATGTGTCTTTGATGCTGTAGATTTCCATGTCTTCCGGTCTAACTAGATTTTTGTCCTTTGTTGAGGCAGGTATATTTGTTATTTCTCGCTGTCTGTCTGTAGCTTTCCTTTCTCTGTGGTGCATGATATAACTCTTGGTATAACTATACTCCTGAAGCTGTCTGTGCTTTCCTTCTTTGTGTTTGTCTGTCTGTTTATCGGTCTGCATATCAGTCTGTCTGATCTGTCTGTTTGTCTGCTTATTTATCTATCTATCTATCTATCTATCTATCTATCTATCTATCTATCTATCTATCTGTCTGTCTGTCTGTCTGTCTGTCTCTGTCTGTCTGTCTGTCTGTCCATATATGACTGTCTCTGTCCGTCTGCCTGTCCCTCTGTCTATCTATCTGTCTGTCTGCCTAGCGCTTTGGCTTTATGTCTATCAGACTGTCTGTCTCTCTTTTCCTGTACGTCTGTCTATTTGTGTCTGTGTGTCTTTCTTCAACTTTCTCTGTCTGTGCCTTACTTTTCATTCAGATATCTATTTTGATATTTTAGTAACGTTGAACTACAAAACTCAGAAACTTCCAAATGGATATGTGTACCATTTCAAACATGTCATTGGTACTTCAATGTGAAAGTCATAGGAAATGCATTCTCAGTTGTATTTTTTACATGGTGCTCACCGTCACTTTACAGATTTGTCTGCGGTGTTGATTTCCATTACCGAGAAAGTCGATAATAAATTTTGGCAGTGCCTTAAGTTTGAGTCAACAATGTACCGATTGGATGTAAATAAAAAGAAAAAAAAAAGTTTAGTAGAAGAATAAATAAGTAAAATAAAAAAAACACAGAGTTCGATAGAAAAGTTCATATTTTGCAAGTTCTGTTGTTTGGGTGATTTATATCTTTTTCTTTTAGTTCGAATTTTCGAAGCCCACAGTAGCATCCTGTTCCTGTGCATTTTTGAAGGCATCTTGTCAGTTTCGAAGAAGAATGATCGTTTCGTCTCAGATGAGCTTGAAGAAATGATGGTATTTAGGAGAACGTTTTGCTACCTCCCTTAAACAAGGTCGAGTTTAGATTTGTTGAGTTACTGGGGCATATATGTGTGGAAATAGAAGGATGGACAGACAGACAAACTAACGGATGGACAGAATGGATATAACGATGTATAGCTTGATAGATGGATAAGCAAATAAATGAACGAGTCAGAGGTGACAGAAAATTGATTCCCATCAGTGTGTTTTAACATCATTCCCTGGTCCCCTGGCCAAATAATTTATTTGGAATCATCTCTAACTCTGGCTCGTTTTGGAGCTGATGTAGGGCTGAGCAGGCTGCTTCTCGTCTCAGGCTGTCACCACAAATATTCTAGCCTTTGCTGACAAAACGCCGTCATGTTTGTAACTTCATAGTCAAATTTCTACCAAAGTGGTTCAGTAGTGTCATGTAATACATAAATAATGATGAGCTTCGTCAACAACAACAACAACAGGCCTGGTCGTTGATTTTCTTTACAGGGATAACCTAGATGTTCGCCCTCATAAAATAAATATGGCAAAAAAAAAAAAACGGTTGTTGTTGTTGTTGTTGTTATAGTTGTTGTTGTTGTTGTTGTTGTTGTTGTTGTTGTTGTTGTTGTTGTTGTTGTTGTTCAAAATCGCCAAGTCAATTGAGTTGTCATTTTGGGAGGGTGAAGGAGGGGAAGGGGTGGGGTGGCGTCGTAGTTATAAGTTCATATAGAGAAATGCGGGCTCCTCAGAAAGACTTGGATCCAGTGTCCTCACGAAGAACGTATCCACCAGTCTGACGTCGAAGATCTCGAAGACGGTCGGTCAGAGACTTGAGATTGGGCAAAGTGCGGTATTGCTGCTGACGCTCTTTGTTCCACATCAAAGAGAAATCACCAACTATGTGAACGTCTAGATGGAAAAACTTTGGCCACTGAGTATTGGTGGCAGGCTGTGCAGTTAGGCCATTCTTTGTCCCACAAAATCATTGTCCTCCAAACTGAGGCGAAGAGACAAAGATGAATTCCCAACACAAAACCTTTTGAGGGCGACGCCACGGTCTTTCGAGATCGCACCACGGTCTTTCACCGACACCAGTAGGAACAACAAATATTAATTCCGAGTAATTATCGATCAGCTGTTTTATTTATTTATTTATTTATTTAAAATAAATTACATTCTTCTGATACATATCCCTTAAAATCTTTTGAAATGACAATAAGATTCGGTTATAGGGCAGCAAAAATCAAGGGAAAAACTGTCTATATACGGCATTTTGTCAAAGTAGATCACTGGATTTCTGGAGACCATTAGTGTTTTTAGCCGGTGAAGTAGTTTGGTCGTTGTTCTAACTCTGTGGCTTGTTTCTTCAGCCGGGGCCGCTCTAATCGACTATCTGTGGGCGAGGGCTGAGTGCTGTCTGGGAAAATAAGCACGCGGCGCTGGTGTAGACGTGAGCAAATTCACTGCCTCGCTGTCACGGGCCGCTCCGAGACCTGTGTGAGCGTTTTCACGCTGTCGCTGCCAGAACTTTAACTAGTATAATTTGGTTTCTATCATTTGTGGTCAAATTATATCAACTTTATAAACGTTCGTAGTAAATAAATAATGCTCTCTCGTGGGGGCCCGAAGTTTATCTCTGCTACCACCTGCAGGCAGTGAAAGCCCGTTATCGATGGGGTGTTACCCATGGAGTGCCATCCTCGGCATTCCAGGGGAGACATCTCTTCTGTCGCTCCTTGCTCCTGTCTTCTGTCCCGCGTTCTTTCCTCTCTTCTTCTTGATGTGTAAACGTACCTTACCGTGTTTGACACAATTTAGCCATAGTCGTGCTGATGTGTCGTTAAACCCCAACACAAGCAAACAAAAAATAATGAATCGTCCAAGACTGTACGAAGAACCCTGTGATCATCGTTAGAGCTACGTCATGCCACTTGAACAAAAAGAAGCACAAATTTTAATGACGATTGTTAGTCAGTGACACTGTGATGGCTTTTGCCATCTCTTTATTTTGAACAATGCGATCTCCTCAGGCATCTTCTCGAAATGCTTACAAATTAATTTGAAGTGGTTAAGTAGTGTCATGTAATACATAAATAATGAGGAGCTTCGCTCTTTTGCCACATTGATTTTATGAGGGCGAGCGTCTAGATTATCACTATAAAGAGAATCAACGACCAGGCCTGTTGTTGTTGTTGTTGTTCTTGTTGTTGTTGTTCTTCTTCTTCTTCTTCTTCTTCTTCTTCTTCGTCTTCTTCTTCTTCTTCTTAATCGCCAAGTCAATCAAGTTGTCATTTGGGAGGGGGAAGGAGGGAAAAGGGAGGGGGGGGGGGGAGTGGCGTTGTAGTTACAAGTTCATCTCCTGCCTTGAACAATAATATGTGTAGTGCTGTGTGTATGTGTATGTGTGTCTGTGCACGTGTGTAAGTGAGAAGAGAACATCTGGGGGATTCCGGCCGGTAGGTTTCTCTATGCTCACGGTCCCCGTATCACTCCTTATACCTGAGATATCTGTGACGTTGTCTTTTGAACGTCTGTCGGATTCTTACGTACGTGGCATCGTTTCAGGTCTTTGTTTCCTTAAGCCAATCTGTTGTCTGGCGGAGAGATAGAACAGTTCATCCATTATTGTTCTGGGATTTGCCAGGAGGGGGTAAAGGGGGGGGGGGGGTAAGGGCAGAGAGAGAGAGAGAGATTCGGGCAAGGGCTGAGGTAGCTTCGTTGCGTTAGATGGTAGGATAGGATTAGGAGAAGAATGAAGAAAGTATTATGTAAAGTGCTGACAGTAATGTATTATTGTATATGACTGTAAAATAACGAGAATGTCTATTGTTCTTGTTGTTGTTGCTTTTTTTTTAATATGCAAATGTGTGCCTTTTTTCTGTCTATTTTCTAGTAGGCTTTTTTATTTTTATTTTCCTTACTTTCATCTTTATCCAGAATGTATTCTTTAATCGCTTCATCTGACAACGCCTTCTTTCTCTTCTATTCCCTCTGTCTTGATTCTTTCCTTCATTCCTCTTTTTTTTCTCTCTCTCTCTGTCTCTCTGTCCCTCTCTCTCCCTCTCTCTCTCTCTGTCTCTCTCTCTCTCTCTCTCTCTCTCTCTTGACTTGGACTTGCTTGTCATTTTTTTTTTGTCTCTCATTGATGCATAAAGTATATAACTATAAATGGTTATATTTCTTTTACTCAGCTACCTGAATACTGCAATATGGGTTATTGGGACAAATCTTTCAAGGGAGAGTCACATTCCAAAAACATAACGTGTCATTCAAACAGAGAAGGAAACCTAGTCCTCATTCCAGCAAGTGGTTATTAAATAGATCAATCGCTGCCAAAAAAATACACTCAATTATTTTAGAACTTCCGTGGAATTGAGCTATTTGTGACGTCAGTTATACCTCTTGGCTTCCCATTGTCGTCATAGGTAGTGGCTGATCATGAGCTATGCTATATGTGTATTCTATAATGATGTGTCACTAGGTTAGTGGGTTAGACAGTCCTCGACATGGTATACTATAATTGCCGTATTGAAGCTCATTGAATGCTGTGCCCTGAAGAATCGTTTAGATGGCATATGAAAACGGTCTGCGACCCTTCGCCCACACTGGGCTAAATTTGGTGTAGATAATGACAGCGTAGGCTGTACTATAGGATTCTGGCTTCTTCTATCCCTTCTGTCTATCTCTACTAATGTTTGCCTTCATATCTCTTGCCTCATTCATACTATGCAACCTGGCTGTCCACACCCTATTGCCACTATCTGTATATCTATCTGCTTATTTATTTTGGCTATTATCGATTCTGACTGGCTCTCCATTCATCCAGATATTCATCCATTCATCTATCCATCCATCCATCCATCCTGTCCATTTATCCATCCATCCATCCATCCAACCACCAGCCAGCCAACCCTTCCATCCATAAACCCATTCACCCATCCGTCCGTCCATATATTCATCTGAAGCCATCCATCCATCCACCCATCCATTCCTACCCACGTTTCTACCTATCTGTTTGTCTGTTATCTATCTATCTGTCTATGTATCTATCTGTCTGTCTGTCTGTCCGCCCGTCCGTCCGTCCGTCTGTCTATCTGTTTATCTATTTATCTATCTTGTTATCTGGGTATTCCTCTACCTGTCTGTCTGTAGAAGTCTAGAACTGGTGTTTTTTTTTTTTTCTTTCTACAAGCTCGAGTAATCAAAACGACACTCAGGGTATATCTCATCACCATATCTAACAGAACCATAGACATTAGCTCGGCGGCAACCCAACCTTCCTCCGTCTCTCCCCTTCCATATCGGCCCTCTCCCGTCTCTGCACGGTTCTTCTCTGCAAGTCAGGCAAATCTTCAGCCGAGCAATGAGAGAGACAAGGGCACTCACCCACAAAATTGACCATTACACGTTCGTGCGACATCATGTGAAAAGGGACACCACTTGACGAAGGCCTTCATCACGATTACTGCCCCTGTCCCCCTCTCTGGCACCCGTGAGGAAAATTGAATTGCTTCCCCTTGACGCTGGATTTGCCGGGTGAAGGGTAGAGCGAGTGAGAGCAAAGCAGAGCTGGCGTTGATGCTTGGTGTGCTCCTTGTCAGATGAATGGATGGATGGATGGGTGGGTGGCTGGGTGGATGGATGGATGGATGGATGGATGGGTGGGTGGATGGATGGATGGATGGATGAATGGATGGATGGATGGATGGAGGAATGGATGGGTGATTTATAGATGGATGCATGGATGGAAGGATGGATGGATGGAGTGGACAGACTGATGGATGGGCTGAAGGACCAACAGGCGGATGGATAATGGATGGAATAATGGATGGGCGGGCCGATGAATGGATGGACTGACCAATTCACAGACGGATGGATGGATGGATGGAGGGAGGAAAAGATGGGTGACTGGACGGATGGATGAACAGACAAAGGGACGGACAAACAGATGGCCAAATAAGTCTATTTATTAATACAGACAGACGGACAGATCGACAGACAATGGAGCAGTCAGGCAGATAGCTAGAGAGAGCGAGAGGGAGAGAATGAGAAAGAGAGTCTATGATTGATTTTATCCCCTCCCGGTCCATTCTTTGGGTTTCACTTTAATACAGAACAATATCATCCCTTGGCTCTCTCATACTTGTACAGCTGTCCATCCACCATTTGTTTCCATGCAAAAGTTTTTTTTAACCTTTCTTAAGACCCTTGGCACCATGGCTGTATTGGGGAAAACTTCAAGAAGGAGACATCTGAGTGAGCTGGCGGGACGCCTTTTGTGTTTTTCAGTTTATGTAATTTGTTGGTTTGTTTTTAACTTTGGATAGGACTAGAATAAAAGGGGGGAGGGGGAGATTAATATTATTATTATTATTTTTCTTTTTTTTTGGATAAGAATTGAGGTGGGAGATGGGCGCTGGAATGAAAAATGAAGATTAGGTGATTCCTTTTTCGTCTTTCCATTCCTTTTTTCGTCTTACCAGTTTTTCTATTAAAAAACGATACATGTAGTTTGTTTTAACGACCTGATATTTTGCCCTTGTCATTTTTCTCTTTATCCTCTTTGACTTTGTTTCTTTCCCTCGTTAAGTTACAAGGCCATTTTATCTATCTATCTATCTATCTATCTATCTATCTATCTATCTATCTATCTATCTATCTATCTATCTATCTAT
>JBCAUA010094483.1:0-10420 GCA_038406235.1 Peronia verruculata
TTGTTGTTGTTGTTGTTGTTGTTGTTGTTGTTGTTGTTGTTGTTGTTGTTGTTGTTGTTGTTGTTGTTGTTGTTATCCTTGTTGTATACTCAAAATAGATTTGTCTGTTTTTTGTCTATTCGTAGTCAGTTCAAGCATCCAGATGCAAAGTGTTAAGCATTTTGATCCCCGGTCATATAGTCCGCCCATGATAAGATATTGGAGGCAACACATTTGAAAAGAAAAACATTTTAAAAAAGAACTATTTTCAATTTCTTGTGTTTGCTTATTCTGTTATTTCACCGTAAAACTTTGCTGTTCCTGTGAATGTTGATCTCCCCTGAAAAGTGCCAGATTCCAAATAATAAATTATTAGTTTCCTTCATTTTAGCTCGATCTAGGCGATTAATTATTTATAGCTCTGTCTGTATTCAGTTTAATGAAGCAACATCTGCTAAACGGGACTTCACTGCACTCAGAAGTAAAGGCTTGACAATGAACCTATTCATGCAGGAATTGCAAATGTTTTCGCAATGCGGCCGAATGAGCAAATCAATGAACAAAGAATCCTAACAAAGCTCTTATATTCGCTACTTCACTGTGCGTGGGAGCTGCCAAAAAAGGACAAAATAAATAATAATATTATGTCATGTTGTTTCCTAATCAAATGGAATTGTTCGCTTTTTCCTCCAAGCCTAAGAGATAACATGGTTATACTATTCGTTTATGGATGGCTGGGAGCTAAAGGAGTGAATGAATAAAGAAAAAAATGAATGAATAAATGAACAAATGAATGAATGATTGAAGGAAGGAATGAAAGAATGAATGAACGAATGAATGAATGAATAACAATTTCTTGTCCATTTTGTTTTCTCAGGTTTTCTAAGCTGAAGATAATTAGAAAAGATTTTCACCCAGATGCCTTTCCAATTTCTTTTAAGATTGCCTGGTTTTGATTCTGTACGGTATTTGAATAAATATGCATGAGATTGTGTTTAAAACATTTGTTATATGTGCCCGGATGTCAAGGTATGCAAGTATGTGTGTGGATGAATGGATTGCTCGCCACAAGGAAGGGAGAAGCGAAACGGTGAATGAAAGGCCTAGGAAGAGACCGAAAAGTGTGGCGTGATAAGGGTGAGGGGCGGGATGGACAATAAAGGAGAGAACGACAAGAACGGGGATGAAAAAGAGAGAGGTCCAGTGGATGATAATAATGATGATGGGGAATGTGACAACTGCCCTGACGAAGAACCAAACGGGTTCGAAAATTTGGCCAGCGATATTAACTTTATTTTCTCATTGCCAAGCTCTTTATAATGCCGGTGGACAGTCGTCTTAATTTTAAGAGATTTTTTTTTTTTTTTAAATGATAATGATGATGATTGCCCCGACGATGAGCCAAGCGGGCTTGAAAACTTGGCTAGCAATATTAATTTCTTTTATTGACTCAATTCAAAATTCTTCATATTGTTTTTCCACTTTCTTATGTATTTGTTAGTTGCCTGTGTCATCTTAATTTTAAGATATTGTTTTATAAAATGATGATGATGATGACAATTATGATGATAACCAGGGGGTGACGATCATGAAAAATATTATCTCATCATCAAAGGACAGGCTGGAAGCCGTGGGATAAAGTGAAGCAGATGACACCACTTTCAGCAGTCTGCCTAAAATGACAGGGATATATCCAGAAAATTATTAGACTTGGGTGAATGAAAAACGAGATGATGGATCTGATGTTAAGCCTATCAATGGGGCTTGTGTAACTTCGAAAAATGAACTCCTGCTTTCTGAACCACAGGCCAAAATGTTAGGGTCTTAACATTGACATCCAGTTGCATACAAATTGTGAAGTCATCGTTGTGTGTGGTAGGGATGATGGATGCACCGGGATCCCATGGCTTATATATGTGATGAGTTGGTTATTATTGCTAAGAAATCATCTCAGAATATTAGATCTGGTGCTCTCAGATGGATTGGCCAGGCCTGTAATGAGACATATTTTCGCAGAGACCAGACAGGGCATAGGTAATATAGAATAGTCGTAATGTTGTGCAAGTAGATCCATTAACATTTCAATGTTATACTGAAATCATTTCAGAGTCTTAGATCTGATGGGCTTAGATCAAGGAGCTTAGATTGTCATGAGCTGTGTGATTGCAGAAATCAGAACGGGGAATTGATAAAACAGGAGCATTACTATTTTTATCCGTTCAGCAAGAGTTCCGAAACATCTAGAATGATGTTACTGTTTGATAAACACTTCCAGAATTGAATATCAGATTACTGGAACTTAGTGCAGAGGATATAAAAAATTCTCAGAGCAATGTGGATATTTGGAGCTCAATGGCCCAATGGCAACAATTCAACCGTCACTCCATTAAACACCATAGATATTATTGAATACATTCTAGGCTATTATGAGCTACGGAAAGATTAACAGTCAGCTTAGTACAATGTTTAAAGTAAAATAAAGTAAAGTAAAAGTACCATCACTTGACCCCCAAGAGGAGAAATTGGCCTGGCCATTTTACAGCGCCAATGCACTTCCACTGATGTACATCAAGGACCCGTTTTACGGATGGGTGGGCTGAGGAAAATTGTGTGATAAGTGCCTTTCTTAAGGATACAACATGCAACCGTTGCGATTCGAACCACCAACCGCTGCTTCCAAAGGTCGCAGAACAAATCACTGAGCTAACACGCCACGCCATTTATGGTGGTAAATGAAACAAAGAGAGAAAGTAACAAGCTTGTTTCCGTAGCCTACTTCGCATGGCACAACCAACTGACCACATGATATAATGATGAACCTTTGTTTGGAATTCATAATTCAATGTTTGTCTAAGACTATTAGTCCCTTAATAATTTGGTAGGTAATTCAGGTCTTTTCCCCCCAGCGCCGCCAAAAATTTCAGTTATTGCTCCAGACTAGATGCATCATTCTAGATTGTCTGAAGGGAAATGTGTTATGTCTAGCAATATTGACATCACGTACAGATTGTTGGATACTAGAAGAAAAGGAATGAAGCATGTTCTAAATCAGACTTCGGATTATTGAACAAAATAAACTAAATAGCATTGTTTTTCTTTAAGTGGTACATGAAGAGGACCGCACACTTACAACATGAATTTCGTCACAATGACGCTATAATGAAGAAGTACAAATGCCAAGGTAGTGGTTTGCTTGTTGACGCTAGGGTATCTGAAATTAATTATGGACACTTGTCAGTGATTAAACATTGCCGAAATCAAATCAAAGTGTTTTAAGTCTTTTACTTATGTTCATCATTCAGTGACCTTCCATAAAGCTAAGAATATGACAAAATTTAATGTTTTCAGCTCTTTTTTCCCTAGGTAACTGTACAATATTTGACTGGTTTTCCAGGAGTCGGGTGATGATGGATGGAGGTGAAAACGAAATGGGACTGTGGCGGCGGGGGGGGGATTTGTGATTTTAGAACAGGCCTGATAATAAAGGCAAATCGACCACCCTTGAGTTCAAGAGGAAACCGAGAAGATGAAAAAGATGGAACAGAAAACAAAGAACTGTTTTAAAAAACAACAAAACAAAACAAAACTAAAACTCCATTGGAAAACCAGTTTAGTTCAATTTTTGTGAAAAATGCGTTATAGCCCCGGCGTTTTAAAGTACACCGCTAAGAGTTGTTGAAACAATAATTCGGAAAAACCAGGTAAGTTCCGCTAAAAAGAGAGTTTTTAAAAGGGCATACAGTGAAAAACTATAGACTTTTAAATGTTAATTTCTGTTTTTCTTCCTATGTGGAAATTGTGGTTTATCTGTTTTGTTTTTGTTTTTGTTTTGTTTTTTTCCACTGGAGTCTTTAACTATCTGACAAACTAGGTCGTACTATAGCGCTGCTTGCTGTGAAACCAAAATAGCGGTGCTCATACACAGACCGTCCGAGCACACTTGAGATCTCTCATTTGTTGAGTGAAGAGCCAAGCAAATCCTATTTACTCAAGCAATTAAGTTTTCTCAAATATTTTAAGTTACCTCCTTTGTTCAGACATCTCAAATACGTGGTTAAGCCCAGTGAAGAGACTGAAAGTATGGGAAAAATTCAGTTATTACCACAGCGATTACCACAGCGAAGAAAATAGATAGACGCAGTGAGATCCAGGCGCACCACACGGCAACTATCGACGTCACTCCTGTACCGAGCGGTTTACGAACCAGTGACAACAAAGCCCGAATTAGAACTTTTGTTTCTGCCTTAAGGACAACAAATGTCTTGTACAGAGCAAGGGGAAAAGGGAGATTTTGATAAAACCCTACCTTAAGTCGCTCTCTCCAGTACAAGTGTGTTTGTTTAGTGTGCTAAGCTGGCCATACGCCATCGCAAACTCTGGGCATTCAAGGCAGATTATTGTCCTTAAAAATATGAAAATCCCATGATTACCAGGTTGGCAGGAAAATCTGATGCTGAATGCAAACATATAGAGTAAATTCTCTTCATGCAACCAAGAAAAAGAAAAATTTAATCACATTAAGGACTTCATTCTGTAAATATTTGCCCTCCAGTCATCCTTTTCTCATCACAGGTAGAAGTTCTTCAGAACACTCGAGAGATGTTTGGCACTATTTAATGTTCCGAGACAGATCGAAACAGTTCTTGAGTTTCTCAGTGCGTATTACTACAGCTGAGATGTAACTTTCTCTTAATAATAATGAAATTTAATGTAATGATCATTTTCAGCCTCATCTCTATGAAAAGTTACATTACAACAAATATTTCTACTGAATGTCTATACTCGTAGTAAAGAATTGGTTAGCCACCTCATCCTGGAAAGATGGGTAGAGGTAGAGATGGAGGTGGGGAGGGGATGGGGATTGAGTCAGGCTGTGATATTGTCGTCAGGTTGTGATCCACAGCATGGTCTTAACAGCCAACTATGTTTTACAATATGTTTTTTTTTTCTTAAGATATTATTTTGATGATACGGCTGATGTGGCTGAACCCCTTGTAGACAGCAGACAGACAGACAGACAGATAGATAGATAGACTGACAGGCAGATAGACAGACAGATGATAGGAGGGAGACAGAAAGGGATTATAGGAGGAAATATTGAATCTTGAGGGAATGAGTGATGACGAAAGTGCGATGTCAGGCAAAAACGGCAAAACAAGGAATGCACATGCAGAATACATAAGGGAGGGGGAGTAATGGGTGGGCGTGTGTCCTTGCATCTCACCTTGCACGTAAAACAGGCACCAAGCCATGGACATTCTCCAGATTGTTGTAGCCTGGCCTTGTCTTGATGGCGTCAGTTTCCAAGCGCTGTGTGTGGGGCAATCAAGAGGCGTTCATTTTTTTCTGCTTTGCAGATGACCTGGAGATGGCGAGTGTCATCCAGATCAGCAAGGATGGCCCAATCCTGGCACCAGTTTGTGACATACTTGTACGTGAGGTCTGTAGATCGCACACAAAGCTATTTGTGACGTGCGTTGAAGGTGAGTAACGCAGCATGTCCTCGGAACAACCTGTGACGTATGTTGTAGGTACGTGACATATTTGATAATCTCTTAGGCACTTACATTTATTCTACTCTCCCCCCCCCCCCTCCGGCCCTTTTCTCTCCCCCACCTCCCTTCTCGGCCCCGTAATACACAACCTTTTCTACATCAGCATCAACTCCTTTTGTTTTCCTCCTTAGCCCACTTTTTTCGAAAAAAAATGGAGAATTGGCATATCTGCTATGTTCTAAAAGCTGCAAATAAAATGCAAGCATTTGTAAATGAACATCAATTCTTTTCTAAAAAGCTCAAAAGTTGCGACCAGATTGAGCAAACGAGGCACAACAGAATAAGGAATTGACAGGAGGTAAGTGCTTTTTGCAAAGTACAGTTTTAGTAGCTGATACGTACGACAGCCAGACTTTTGTTTGTTTGTTTGTTTGTTTGCTTGCTTGTTTGTTTGTTTGTTTGTTTTAGTTTTTCTAAAAGATATTCTTTCTTGTATCCAGTTTGCAGAAAAGTCTTGAATATTAATTGAAAGACTGCCCAGTGCATGAATCCATTAATTATTTTCATATAAACCAACAAAAAACAAATATGCTCAAATTTTAACTACGAAACAAAACAAATCTGTTTAGCGCCAAAGGTTAGATAGAATCTAGTTCCTCGTCAGAACATAAGAGAAAAAAAAAAGAGACTTAAGAATTATAGGGTGTTGCAATACGAGAAACAAAATTACAATAATTGTTTAATCTAGTTATCAATGGAACTTTTTCAGCTTTCCAAAATGGCGATGGACATAGTGGACTGGAGGGTCAGTGCTTCACGGCTTGTGTTCGCGTCAGCTATGTCTGCATCATGTCGGACTGAACTAATTTCGCGAGCTCAGTTCTTTGTTGTCCTACCTCCATTTTGGTCGATTTGGAGATATTTATGTCATGTGAAAATGGGATAGTAAATCTACCATATAGTGTAGTCATTTCACCTATCACTTGCCCAAAAAGGTATATTTTGAAACTCATTTTCTCTTATCTTCTATGTACAAAAACAGTTGCTGAACATATAACAGCAATTTTCTCAAAATGTGAAAAATGGAGATAGGGCAACAGGGAACTGAGCTCAGGATTTGCACCAAAAACTGATTAAGTTCAATAGCTCTATGTTCATAAGAAATTAACCGATTTTGGTGCACATTAGTACAGTTTGACGTGATGCGGACATAGGTGATGCGAGCGCCCGCCGTGATGCAAAGACCCTCCAGTTACTATGCCCATCGCCATTTTGAAAAGCTCAGAAAGTTTCATTGATAAATAGATTAAAAGACTATTGTAATTTTGTTTTTTGTATTGCACCTATAATTCTCACGTCTCTTTTCTCTCTCTCTCTCTCTCTCTCTCTCTCTCTCTCTCTCTCTCTCTCTCTCTCTCTGATGTGTTGACGAGGAACCAGACCCTATCTAATCTTTAAAGTATTATTTTCTGAAACTTGACTTTTTACATATTTGTTCATACATTGAAATGGGCAGGTATAATTTTGACTTTTCCGCCATACTGATTGTCTTTCTTCGTTTGATTTGCAGTTTCGCTGTCTCATTCAAGTCGATAATTAGCGGGTCTTTTGGCATTCAGTGTATGAAAGTATCTTAACAATAATGGAGTGATGTGGCCGCTGTCATTAGTATACTAGGGTTCTGTTGTTAATGAATTCATGCCTGAGTGAGGGAGAAAAAGAAACAGAGAGAATGAAATAAGAAGGAAAGAAGGATAAAATGTATGTCTGAGAGTAAGTGAAGGAGCGAGTGAGAAAAAAAAAAGGAATGAGGGAAAGAAAAGGAGAGACGTAGATAAGAAGAACATTGTGTTTGTGGGAGATGGAGAGAGAGAGAGAGAGATAGAGAGAGAGAGAGAGAGACTGAATGGTGAACCTGAGAGAGACATAGAGAGGGGAGAGAGAGAGAGATGAGAACTCCAGGATGAGAATTAGAGAGTCAGGGAATGGAGAAAACGTGGTAAAGAAACACGAGGGGTGGGGTGGGGTGGGGGGGGTGAGGAGATAAAGAGAAATTTAAAGTACAAGGAAACTACTAGCAGAAAGCAGATCTACATAGCGAAATGAAGAGTCTGAAATTTATCCCCTTTGTTAGGCAGGGACGGCCAAATTAATTTGTAATCCCAAAGGGCCCAGAGAGAACACTGACAGCTCAAGGTCACGTGAGTGAGTGTTGTGCTATCTGAGTGATTGGATACTGGGCATCCGTTCTGACCTATATTGTTGTTTACAAGGGTGCCAGTGAGCCAATCTGGCATTGCTCGTTTTGCTGCACACTGCACTCAGCCTGCGTAACCTTGAGGGACGTACACAATGGGTGCTGCCAGATTTTTCTTTTTATCACGGTGATATCAAACAGGTGATGGGGCCGAAGCCAGATCGTTCGTTCATTTGTTTTGTTTCTTTGTTCGTTTTCGTTTTTTCTTTTTTAATTACTGACATATACCTCGCCGTTTCAAGTACTTGTAGCCCATTCTTAAAGTTTGGTTGAGTTAAAAAGTTGGAAAATACGAAAAACATCATGACAAGATGCCATCTTTTTGCCTCGCGCCCTCTTCCCTCCAGGATTGACCGGAATTCCTACGAGGAGCGCACGACTTGGAGTTGTAACATTCTGTACCCACTACAACGCACGAGTTACTCTCTTGCTTGTATTCCCCTCTCCCCATCTTTTCTTAGCACCCCCTCCCCCCTACTCCGCTCCAATCCACAACCTATCCTCTCGCCCCCCCCTTTTTTCCCTCGTTTTATCATCCTCTGCCCCTGTTATCATTTTATCCTACCTTCTCTCTCTCTCTCTCTCTCTCTCTCTCTCTCTCTCTCGGGCACGAGGCAGCATCTCGCGACAGAACCTGGCAGCATCTTCAACTTTGACCTCGGCACGAGTCGAGCGTGGGAAAAGTTGTCCGAGCCGCGAGGGGAGAAGGGGCGGACAAGGGGGAGCTCAGGTAAATGTTTAGGAGATGGTAAGAAAGATGTGAGGAAGAACAAAAAAGACGGAAAAAAAAAGGATGGAGTGAAGGTTGGAGAAAGGGATGAGCAAGTTAAAGTTGGTCTTGGAGCTAAGTTGAAAAACACGGGCATTGTTGGTTTAGCGGTGGTAGAAACTGTGAGGGCATGATCTCTCGTTCTTTTTCTTTCGTTTATCTCCTTCATTCTATTCATCCTTCTCTCTTTTTCTGTTCTTTATTCGTTGCCTTCCTCTTCACATTATTATACACCCTCAATCTCTCTCTCTCTCTTTGTTATCTGCCTCCTTTATAATCTCCTTTTTTTTACATTATCCTTCCTCCTCCCTTCCTCTCCCTCTTTCTCCTCTGTCTTTCGCTTTGCCGCCATTTCTCTTTCTTTTTTTTTTTTATTGTCTCTCTTTCTCTGTGTATCCCTATATTCCTTTTTCATTTCTGTCCCTCTCTGAATGCTCCCCTCTCCCCCCTCTCGCTTCATCTGTCTTTCTTTTGTTTTCTCTTTCTTTCTCCTTATCCACCAGCTACTTCCTCTTTTAATGTTCTCCCCTCCTGCCTTTCTCTCTCTATCTCTCTCTCTCTCTCTCCATCCTTTTCTCTTATTCTTACTCATACTCTATTTTTCTCACCACTTTCTTTACTCCTTTATTCTCTTTCTTTCTGTTTCTCTATCTGGCATTATGCCCCTCTCTCTCTTCTTCTCTATATATTGCCTCTCTCCTTTCCACACTCTTCCTTTCGCTCTCTTTCTCTCTCTCTCTCTCTCTCTCTCTCTCTCTCTCTGGTCCTCTATTACCATTGCAGTCTTTCTTTTTCCCTCAATTCTCAGCTTTCAGACACATTGACTATCTCTTTCTCTCTAACTCATTCTCTTTCTTCATCTTTCCATCCTTTTCCCTTTCCCCTACATATTATCATTACCAAGAACACTGACTTACTACAATGAAGTAGCAAGGGTAACATCCAACTGTCAGGATCATATGCAAATTTCATTGAATGCTACAAACAGCAAAATTGATGAACAATCAGAATCTATGACATCAGGAAAGAAGACCTTCACAAAAGATAGTTTACAACGGGAGATCGTTTCGCATATTATCTGCCCTTTCAAAAAGAGGGATTTGTGTAAAGGGAGATAATTTGATCATGCTGTTACTTCCCTTTGCCAGACAAAAGATGTGTTTAGCAAATAGTGTAAAGAGGAAAAAATCATTTTACTGCTTGCCATTCGAAAGAGAGATTGCAAAAATTAATAAAATTACAACAATAAGAAGAAAACATTCCCTTTACATCATAATTTTTAGAGAATTTTTCATGGTGTATGTTTCAAGCAAAAGGCACAAAGGTGATGTTTTTCCTCTTTACACTCGCTTGTTCAATCCCTGTCTTGTCTGGTAAAGGGAAGTTATAGGACTGAGCACAAGGATCTCCTCTTAAATCGGTTTTAACTAAATTGACACTTTCTCTCTGGTTTTTTTTTTTTTTTTCGTGATGTCTGTCTCTCCATTCTTCCAACCTCAGTGCATCAAACTCTTCTCAATCTTCATCTCCATGCACGCTTTCTCTTCCATCTTCCATCCTCGTACTCTTGTTTCTCAATTTATATCTCACTTTGTCTCTTTCCTCTCCCTTTACTCCTCTATTCTCCCACTCAACATGCCTCTCATACTGCTATTGGCCTTTATCTCACTAATTTTTCTTTTTTTTTAAATATAACAAAATTATCTCTTGTCTTTCCCTATATAATTCTCTCAGATTTTTTTAACACATGACATATGTACCGGCGTTGAAGAAACACACTCATCAATATGCAGGCTATGTCTGTGTATTCACACAAAGATTTCCGGAGGCCAATATAATAATCACAGACAATAGACAGATAGATAGATAGATAGATAGATAGATAGATAGATAGATAGATAGATAGATAGATAGATAGAT
>JBCAUA010094494.1:0-10419 GCA_038406235.1 Peronia verruculata
GATAGATAGATAGATAGATAGGTAGATAGATAGATAGATAGATAGATAGATAGATAGATAGATAGATAGAGAGACAGACAGGCAAATACACAAGCAGAACGAACTCATCTGAATACTGAGAATTTGACATCATAAAGTATAAAGGCCACAACGTGTCAAGTATATTAGTTGGATTCTCCATCTAGACATAGCTTGTATGTCCATCGATAAAGACGATTTTGATCGTACATTGTATGTCTGCTGCCTTGTCCCAGCTACGAATCACCGTGAATGTAACCTGAGTCGAGCAAAGAAATGTATTCTGCACAGCACCTGACTTTCTGTGTTTAGATGTCAGGTCATGTTATGACTGCATACTGCATAAGAATAGTAAATACGAGGAAAGGAGATGGAACTTCCTGAGAAAAAAATGGAAAATGACACAGTGGAAGACAGGCAATATGTTATGATGAGCAGAGACCTGATACAAAGGAGCTAATTCTACTGATCCAAGTGAGGAACGAGAGCAAGAACATCACCAATAATAACAATATCTGACAGAGAAAAAAAAAAAACATTGGCATCTCTTGATGCTACTCATGAATCTACCTCGTATTCAAAAGGCTGCTACATTACATGATCACATTTTTAACTCAACGATGATCTCGACATGTTTACTCCAAGAAAATCTTTCACTTGAAAGAAAATTGGTTCTTGACTGAAAGAAAGTCATGACTACTTACGTGACGAATGAGGCTGTAAGTGAGATCAATGAAAACAGTCCGAATTTATGTCTTCATTTCTGATCGGCAGAACCAATAGCGCAGAAAGGCACACGGCAGATTTCAAATAAACTTTTTATGGCAGAGACCAGAGAACGTCGACACGAGCGATTTGGCAGCCTATTCTGTGGCCTTCACCAATCCCTCAAAACACAAACTGTGCCGTAATCTAAGCTACCCTCACAGGCTGTCGGGCCCTCACACAATCTATGGCCCAATGTTGACCTTTTCTACCTGACTGCTCCCAATGAAAGATAGGCCTGATAGATTCTCTCTGATAGTCCACGGTGGCTTTTTGTTGCTGTTTTTGGTATTTCAGACATTTCTAGAACTACACTCCAAGTCTGACTGACATTGCTCCTTTTTAACGTAAAAAAAAAAAACAAACTTTGACGTAAAATGTTAATATTGTGTAGAAATTTATGATAACACACACCTAGAATTGCATTATATCTTACAAGTTCCTCTATCCACCTTTGTGTCTGCATATATCAGAGTGTTTATATCTGTTTATTTGACACACCAAAAGTACTTCTTGCTATGATGTCTGGTCCCTGTACGCACTTTAAACAACATTTTTGTTTTTGCTGAAATAGGTGTGAGAATTCAAAGATAACTTTAGAGATCAGATACGTTATCGTTACAAATTAAAAAAAAAAAAAAAAGAAACCTTTGAAACAGCGAGCGCAGATAGAGAACAGTACATGTATTCATGTTCACAAACTACAAATAAGGCAGATTTCAGTAAGAATGGGCCTATTTAACATTTTTCATTATCTGAATTCTCTTGAAAGTACTAAATTTGTTTGCCTTCCACAAACAAAAAAAAAAAAAGCGATGAAAAATTTGTCCCGAATACTTTTATGACAAGCCATGATAAGTTCCCTTATTCAGAGGTATGTCGTGGTATCCAGTAGGCTTTTTTCTTTGTAAAGGGATATTACGCGAAGGCGCCTACAGTTACAGCAACAAATATTTTGTCAGTCAGTGATGGTCTAGAGAAATGCACCAAACTCCTACAAATAATGCTATATCCTATCTCTGAATGAGCTTTGCAATAATAAATCCTTGGCTGTTACTATAATAATAACTTGTCAGATTATGATATCTAGCACGTGATAAATGATAAGAAGAAGCATAGATTAAATATCTGACACTTTGCTTACATAATGGAATCAGCGTACTTCCTTGTGATACTCCATGGCATTCAAGCACAAGAGAACATCTTAGTATCAGTTACACGTAAGAATCTTTGGGACTCAGAAAAAGAGACAACAGAATCAAAATTGCAATGCAGACACTTTGCAAACGATCGGGTATCAGAATATTTCCCTAACTTCACCAGTCCAATCTCCTCTCCACTTCTCCAGCTTTATGACAAAGCTTGTCTGTCAAATCAATATGTACCACAAAACAGGACGGTTGCGTCTTATCAATGCAGTGACTGCCTAGTGCAAAGCACTAACATTGTCGATCCAGTTTTATTGGTGAAGGCTAAAATCGATCTTAAATCTAACCGTAGATACGGTGGCTATTTTTCATGTATATAATTCAAGATTAAACAAGTGAATATTTGCACAACTGCTCGGATTAACATCTCGTTCAGCATCGGCTTTCTCAGTGACACCAAGCCTTAATCAATTTTATTTTGCCCTGCTCACTAGACAGAAGCTTTTCTGTCCATGTAGACTCGGCGATATCTTACAGAACATGCCATGCACTCCGGCATGTTCTCAAGTTGGGGTTGCAGTTAACATTTCAAGCAATTCAAAAGCTCTTTTGCAATTGAACTGTTGTACTTAAATAAATGTGTCTCATCTTTATCAAATTTGTCGACACTGATACTCCAAGCAGATGGCATTAATGTGAGTCGAGTGACATTTCATACAGCGTTCAGCAAAGGTGGCGATATCTTAATTGTATCACTAGTCACCAAGAGATAATTTTTGCCAGACGAAAGGAACCAGATCACTAAATATTGCGGTCAGTGAAGCTTTGTGAAGACTTTACTATTATATAACAATTTTTCTTGAGAACTATGGAGAATACAGTGATATACCTTCATTTTTAAATAATCTGTTATTGTTGATACTGTTGTCGTCGATCTAGTCACTGCTTACATTTGCAAGTCTAGATACAAACCACTATTTTCACTTGCAATGTAAATCGGCCTATGTATCTAGTAGCATTGACTGAGTATATCAGTGGCTATTTCTAATTGTATTATTGCAAGGTTTTCTGGCCACATTTTCACACAGTCAAGTTGATTTCCATTCTGAAGAAGTTTTTCAATTGACAGCTTAATAGAATAAATCACACACGCTATTTTCCTCCTAACGATAAGCTTTATACATTTAAAATAATGTAACTGATTAAAATGAAACACACAATGTGGCTCGTATCCATTCACATAGTCAGCAGTAAACATTGAAGCAGATAGATCTGAAGATACAGAACACTCGATAACGCTCAAGTTCACTGAAGGCGGATAACATCGACTAGATATATTTATTACCATATTTATATATTTATTACCATGATTTATCTACAACAGCGATTTTATGCAACAATGCTTTCGCCCTGAACACAGAGTGAAAAGGAAAGCCAAAGGGATAAACATTCATACAGATTTACAGAAGGAGGAGTGGTCAGGGAAGATATCTCAAGGGACAAAGAGAGAGAGAGAGAGAGAGAGAGAAAGAAAGAAAGAAAGAGAGCAGATAATAAGAGATAGAGAAACGGGGATACCTATGGGAACTATTTGTATAATACATTAATATGCAAGGCAAACGAAAGAAAGAAAACTTTTTTTAAATAGGTACACTATTCGGGCAATAAGAAGTTTTGGGATGCCCTTTGAAATATAACAGACATGGAACCTGCTCTCACCTTACTGTTCATGAAGAGAAGTAAGACTTCCATCAGTGTGAGCCCATAGCAAAATGATCCATGCCACTCTCTATTGCTAAATTATCATGCATACTAGTGAGGTACCCGCTAAACATGCACATTCCTACATGCAGAACAACATCAAAGAATGAAATGAAAACATTTAGCCACCATTTACTGTTCAAGCGTAGTTTATGGCCGAAAAAAAAAGATATATATCGGATCGATAGCGAAACTTTAGATGTCAAACAAAAATTTAATCAGGTCATACAGACATACGTAGGCCTACGTGAAGTTGTCAAACCTACTCGCCTTTTTCAATGGCCAATCCTGAATTAAAGGGGAACTTGCTTAGAAATATTCTTCATAACTTTCTTTTGCACTGCAATTTACGCTTGATTAGGTCAATACATTACCATAATGAAAAGAAATTATGAAATTCTGCAAGCTGTTATTTTCCTTAGTGTTTCTGATCGGACTGGTTATTTTTTTAATACCAGTGTACCACTCGTTTTCAAGTGCGGCTCTTTTTTTCATCGAGGAAATTTCCTTATAGTGCGATCTTTCACATGTTTTACCATTTGGCGCGTGTTGTAATGGGGTAATGACCTGGGTCACCTCTGATCCAGAACTCTAGCACTGCAGGGTCCAACTTTGTTTTTAAGGTTGTGCCTTTCTACATGCATACACATACACACAAAACATAAACTCCGCCATAGAGAATTTTGTGAAGGTGTCACTGACAGGGCGTGACATGGAAAAAGATAAAACAATATAAACATTTTCCAGACCCATCAATAGCTCATTATCTACAAGTGCGATAATCTAAAATGCTCGCACGAGCTTGTGTTGGCCAACCTGACAAACTTAGGAAATCTAGTGAATGGCGGGTTTCCTTAAAAAGACGAGAATATTTTAATTCATTGTTTAAATATTTTACTGATTTCAACGCCATTGAATGACGCCAGGTCTATCACTGACACGACCGTAGTTCTCACTGAGAAGTCATTACAATGGTTATTTCACCTCACAGCTCGTAGTTGTTCAACGAAAGACCTCGAGAACATACTGATGTCCTTTATCACGGTAGATATAATATATTATGAAGGAAACAATGACATATCACGAACTATGCAGGCTAACTGCCAATCTCCGACCAGAGGATCTCGATCTAATAACACATGTTCATGTGACTTTACTTTTGTTCCTCCTTATTGGTATATCGCAGTGTATAAGTAAGTAAAAAACATAATATAGTGTTAAGAAAGGGCATAGAAGGTGCGATAATATCCTATAATTTCGCCATTCGTCCCTTTGGTGGCTTGTCCAAAAAACGCTAGCAAGTTCATAAATCTCATACCGACCTGGGAGGGCAGGCTGTTGGCTGCACTAGGGTGGGAGTGTTATGGTATTTGAGATTTTAAGGAGAATTAAGTCGCCCTTCATGAGAATATCTGGCCAAATATTGCCAGATTTGGTCCGGTTTTGATCTTAAAGCCAACAGGTGAGGTCACATTTCCCTGTTTATATTGACGCCGATTTGACTTTGATTCCTTGCTGCTGTGCACCCATTGATTAAAATTTCATTGCGCGTCTCCGTGTCTGTCTGGCCACAATGGCCAATTCGCTGACAGAAACGCCGTGCACTCGAGCTTACTGTTTATATGATTTTGAGCGACACCACAAATCTTAAGTCTCACGACTTTTAAACGTGGTGGATTTTTGTGTCACCGAGGTTGAAATGAAACCCAAAGGGCCAAAGACCGATCGAGTCGCTAAGAAAGTTGGCGAATTTGTGGTGTAGGCCCTATTGCAAACAATGGGATACTAAGCCAGGTGATTTCCGATCACATAAACCACTACTGACTACCACTTCTTCAGTCAACATCTTAGGGAGATAATATATCAGCGGTTGAATTTGCGCTTTCATCAACTGATTTCACCGGAAGAACTGTGTGATATAAGAACAAAAACAACCAATGGCCCGGCCTTTGATATATCACCAGTTGAGAGACCACTAACATAATATGGATCTCCTTATGGCGGCTTTTAGTAATCGAATTGACAACTAGTGGAAACCACTGGTCAGAGGTGTTTGAATAGCACGCTCGGTTCTCTCCCTCTTTCTTATTTCAGGTGGACAAAGATGGACCTCCAACTTCAGGTCGAATGCCTTGTAGCTGCTCCGTCAAATTTTAGGCAGAACAAAGACCAATACGTGTCTTTTCTGCTTTATTAACCATACGATTATTGCAGCTAGATCTGTATCCAATACTTCCCGTACTCCTGATATTTTGTATTTTGTTCTATGGTGCCACCAGTTTTAACTGCACTCAACACATTTAATTGAATAAGCCATACATATTTGGAATTTAAGTTGCAACAGGTTTTTGCGAATACTTCACCTTTCCCCATTTACCTTTGAACTCTGCCGATGTGGCAGAGGCCCCTTTGAAAATGGAGGCCACTGAATCTTCTCCAACCTTTGTCGGTCTTTTACTGCTCTTTGAGACCGATCATCTATCTGACTCTATATCTGTGAGGACAGTGAAAGATTTTCTTCGCTTTCATACATTCACAGATGAATAAATAGATCGTAATACAAAACTATTGTATGAAACTATTTCGCTGGCATTTACTTTTTTAACATTTTTTGTGCCATCTATAGGTACTGATTCGTGGCATCACAAAAGTAATAGAATTGTCACAGTGCAAATTGACTAGGTCATGTTGCTGTGCATGTCAGTAAAAGCTTTATTAGGCTGTTTTATGTATGCACGTGTGTGCGCGCATGCGTGCATGTGTATGATTTGTGTGTATGTATGTGTGTGTGTTAAGAAAACTTTTGGCTAGCTTTATTCATTTTCTTTCTTCGTAAAACAAAATGTTAATTACAATTTCTTTGTCCTCGTAAATAATCGGACCATGTGCCAACACAGCAAGGAAGAAAAAAAAATTGTGAAAACTAACAGAAACACAAAACAAGCAAACACTGGGGCGCCACTGAGTCTAAGGAATCACACTAACTGAGCACTGGGAGAAAGGTCAGCATGACATTACAAGGGCGATCGTTTGACTTGGGCCCTTTTCCTCCCCTATCCCCTCCCCTTTCCCTCCTCTCTCCCTCCCCCCTCCCCCACCCCTCCCCCTAAACCATTCAATCATTTTCCTTTCGTTTGCCCCTGTTCGACCCAGTCAATATTCGATCCAGCCTACATTCAGTAATTCAAAATTTTAACTTAAAATCAAATATTGTTTGCACAAATATGTACAGAAATGTCAATGGAACTTATGGCAGACTGATTTCTGTTGATTTGAAAGGCGTATTGTGTCATGTTTTGGATCAATGCACAACTCCAGTTTCAACAGTGGAGAGAGATATTTTTGTATAAATGTGTCTATTCACTATACAGCTCTGTGTGACAGAGTTCAAAGTTGCTACAAATGACAGCAGGAAGTTGTTTGCTAAAGAAGAAACAGCTGTTATGAAAAAGCCAAATTTCACTATAATCAGGCATCCATAGTGCTTGATATGGAATGAAAATGAAGTCTTCAGACAAAATTCAGACAAAATCTTCCGTTTCGTAAAGATTGGGGTATATTCCCCACTGTGAAATAAAGAAGAAAAGGTTATATTCACCAACTGATCTGCAAAAAACAAAACAAAACAAAACGAAACAAAAAAACATCACCACTTCATGTATTTCCTCAGCATCTCTTATGTTGTAAAGTAAAAGAGAAAAAAATAAATAAATAAGTACAGAGAATACCAAAAACAGGAAAAGGACTTCCTTGATATTTTGTTTTTCTCCCTCCAGGTCCTGAACAGTAACAAGGCCCAGTGAAATGAGGGAACTGATTGAGCGATTCCGAGTCTATAAAAATATACTATACGGGCATTAGTGATACATGCGACAAGCAAATGAAAACGTTTGAAAGAGAGTCACACCTCGGGCTATTCTAAAATCTTTACAGTTGATTTCAATTAGCTGCTGGCGTGAAGAATTCAGTCATATGTCAAAGAAATGCTTATGCTGTATTCGTATGTTTTTAATGTCAGAATGTTAAATTTTTGGGGTATCAAGAAGATTTAATAAAAGACACTGATGAGAGACTGCAGTAAAATATGTCGCGTGATCATCTCATCCCACGCATGCACGTGAAGTACGTATTTTGTTTCTTAGTTAATCCCTTGTGCAAGCTGGTGCCTGGCACTCCAGTGGTCATAGGACTGGTATCATGATCAGTTTGATTCATTTACAAGGAATCTGCAACTTTTGCTCAAACGCCATGATCATGTATGAGAACTCAAAATAAAGAAACAACTCATCACTCTAATGTGTGTATTAAGACGGCATCTGCAGATGAAAACTGTCGCTGGATAAAATTCCGCCTCATATTGAAGAGACGATGATGGAAATAACTGTGAAAATTTTGAGTTTGACGACACGTGCGAGTTTCACATATTCCACACCGAGGATATCCTGACAATATGGGCTATTAAATGGATGTCATATATTTTTTTTTTGCACGGCAACACTACTCTTGCATAGTGCTAGGTAGCTGAATTCAGAATTTTATTATACACCTTGCGGTTTCCAAAAACTTCGAGAGGCAATGGACAAAATCTGCCCGGGTGACAACGAGCATTTTCTCTGTGTCCTCTGTGTTGAAGTTTGCATCGCTCGTTTTCAAAAAGCGTGATAATGATATGCTTTTGTACCAGCACTCAAAATTCGCGTTCGCTATGGGGATACTCTATGAACACAAAGATTTGTACAAAGATATATATATATATATAATAATAAGTATATATATCGTTAACATGTAAAATAGTTCTTTTATCAACACTTCAACAGCAGCCGGCAAAAGGGATCCTCAAGCGTAATGTTATGCAAATAAATAGCCTATATAAATAAAAGGCCTAAACTTGAAAAAAAAAAAATGAATTAAAAAGAAAGAAAGTCGTGTTCCATTCATGTCCTGCTCTCTGAATTGCTGTCTCCTCTGTTAAAGACCCGCACGGGATACCTTTCATCAAGCCCGGCTTTCTGGCAGCAAATGGGAGCAACAATTTCATTTCCATATCTCGGCACTTACTTATGCAACAAGCGCGTACACTGTGGTCTCGAAGCTCCTGTAACACGAAAGTAATGTTTCGTCGTGGCGAATACAAGTACAGAGAGCTAGAATTATTACTGCCTATTCCCATATTCCTTGTATTGACGATAGGCTGATTAGTATGGGAAAGATCTGTGGTGTAACAAGACTAGCGAACAGTTACGTACTTGATGGCTGCCCCGTTACTTTAAAGTGCAAATAAAAATGCAAATCGTTGTGGTCGAGAGTTTCATGACTGCAAGAGATTGGAATTTCGTTCGGGAAAGATCGAGTTTTACGTAGGCTTTACTTCTCTCTGATAGATAGTAGATACTCTTAGTGAAACTTCGTTACTTTGCTAAAAGCTCTGGAGTGTCTTGATCCCTGTTGATTCGATTTTAGGACAGTTTTATATGATCCTTGTTAAGATCAGTTATAAAGAACGATTATTACCGGCTGTGTGCAATTTCACACAGAATATATCGCAAGATAATCGTGTTATCGATCAAACACTACGGATTACAGGAAAGTGGAACCTCAATTTAGGTAAATCTTTTAGGCACGGGCGTTTTTCTATTATTCATGTGCAAGATTGTGTATTTGATCTATCGGATTATGAGATTTCCTTGCTCTATGACCTGTCAAAGTGAAATTGTGATTCAGTACTCTCAGTAAATTTCAGTTGTTCATATCACTGACTGAACATATACCCTTTGAGAATCCACACCTTGCCATAATTGTTTTTGCTGTAGTGAAAGTAGTTGCTGTTGTTAACGATGCTTTTTTGTTTGTTTGTTTTTTGTTTGTTTGTTTGTTTGTTTGTTCAAGTTGTGGTTGTTGTTAAAGATGCCGCTATGGTTGGTGTGAATTGACTTCACAGACCAATGAGTATATTCACTGTTTTCATTTTTTCATTACCGTCCCACCGAGCACTTTGAAACAACAACAGCAATAACAACAACAATAACAGAAAGTGAAACGACAACAGCTGCACCACAACAAAGCAGTGAAGACAACAGAGGGGGGAACAAGAAGAATAGTTACGATAAAAATAATAACGGCACCAGTCCGTAGTGATGGCGCTAACGGTGTCTAACAATACAACCAATCAATGTTTGAATCGTGTTGGAGACCCGGTGACTCCGTATAAATGTCTGTTTTGATAGAGACGACGAGAACAATTTAGTGAAGGACAGCATTAACACGCTGAAAAAATACTCAGGCAGATACACACAAGTTAGCTTCACATTCATGTTAATTTGTCTTTCAGCTTCGGGTTGAGAGGCTCTCCATCTGCATTGGGAGACTCGCTTTCCTTCTAATGCAACCTTACAGTGCAGCACGACCAAGGTTTCAACACGGTTAAGGTTACTTTGCAACAGAGTAGCACTGCTTGGGATTTGGCAGGTTTCCTCTCCGAAAGATGTAAGATGATCGCAAGATCTATTAGATAGGTTTGATCATGTATTATGTTTCTAGATAGACTGAATTATGGAATTAACTTTAAGGTCCAATAGCCATTACAGTGTATTTTATACAGTTTTAGATGTGTACCTAGGCGTCCCTATAACAGGCCGAACACCTGAGGTAGACATTGAAGGCTGACTGTTTACATCACCAGATTTAAAACACCGTTTAAAAAATCAGTAAGAAAAGGCCAAATTGTTGA
>JBCAUA010094505.1:0-10419 GCA_038406235.1 Peronia verruculata
AGATAGATAGATAGATAGATAGATAGATAGATAGATAGATAGATAGATAGATAGATAGATAGATAGATAGATGGGCAGACAGAGAGAAAGATAATGAATAGCTTTTAAGTAAATCATTTTCAATACTAGAAAGAACAGACTGAACTGTCCTGAAGAATTAATCTGCCGGCAATGTTTAGTGGCTGCTGTTTCACTGAGTGTCATATTTACTCGTCATATGTTATCATTGCTTTATTTTTTTTTTTCATTGTTCACAAATGACTACTTTTCGAAAAGCAATATCTAAAGAAGAAAAAAGCGAATTCCAAAATTTCACTTCGGAAAATTTATTTATTTAATTGTGTTTTATTTATTTATTTATTTATTTATTTATTTATTTATTTATTTATTTATTTATTTATCTATTTTTTTATTTATTTTCTTTTTATTTATTCACCTATTTATTTGTTGTCTTTCGAGAGACCAAGAAGAAATTTAGTGATGAAAACACCCTTATTTTTGGGCAACTTAATTTTGCGAAACCAGACACCAATCTAGTTCTGTATTGTCTTCTCAGCTCTTTTTCTGTGTGCTATTTTGCCGCCGATTTTGTTTCTTTTATTTTCTTTTTCTTGTCTTCCATTTTATTTTGTTGTTCGCACTTTGGACATGGTGGCCAATCTTTCTCGCACTGTCTCGTTTGGGACGCGGGTTTTTGGTTCATCGGATTTTCCCATTAGACGGGACTTGTCAAGATGGCAGACAGGAGCAGAGAGTTGGGGGGAAGATGGGGTGTCGATGGGAAATGGGAGAGGAGAAAGGAGAAAAGGAGAAGGATACACAGACAGACTAGGGACATCACGTCATGACGGTCAGAGGTTATACAGAGCGGGAAAGAAACCCTCCCAAAAAAGGGGGGGGGGGTGGCTCGATTAGTTTTTCTCAGATTGAGTTGTCTTTTAGCAAAGTCCTGAGGAATAGATCTACCGCTGTGTAATTTTATTTGAGTTTTTCTCTAGATCATAGATTTGATATGTGCACTGTCTGTGTTATGTAGGCATTGGGGGAAGGGGGGTACATGGGGCAGATGAGGGCGCGGGGGGGGGGGGGAGACTGAAGAAATGTGTGTGAGTACCATACTTGGAATTGTTCCTGGATATTATCCTTGTTGTTGTAGATATCTTTGAAAAGTTTTTTACTACTTTAGTTTGTTTTCTTTCGTGATTTTAAATTTCAAAGGAGATTTTGGGAATGGGGATGAATGTGACGAAGGGGTAGGATTTAAGTAAACGTAATGAAATTCTTCATGACAAGACAGTTAAAACAGCACCTATCGTGCGCGTTTCTTACCGGGAGACGAAAAAATATTACAGATATTCTCTTAGAAAGATAGACAATCCAGGTGACTTAAGCTTCGCTAAACCTTTTGACTCAGCATTTTGCAACCTTAATCAAGTTGTGAGTGAAGATAGCTTATTGTATTAACACAGTGTTGTCAATGTATTATATCAGCGTCTGACACTGTAACTTCAAAAACCCATGCACTGATTGTAATAAAAACTCTTTATGGTGAAACAGTGAAAGGACTGCCTGTCCTGCGCATTTCTCATAGGAGATAAAAAGATTCCAGTATATCTGTTTCCTCTAAAATAGACAGTGAGTCCACGCTGCTTAAGGTTCAATAAACTTTGGTTTCCAAAGCTAGCTGCGAGTAACGAAAGCTTATCACAGGTGTCGATGTTTAGTATCGGCGTTTGACGATATGACGTCAAAAACCAATGCCCTCCTTCTGAATAGTCCCTTTCCGAGATACTCGACCACATTTTAGCTAAAATTGGATTGTAGGCTACACACTGCATGGAGCGTGGTTTCTTCTTGTCTGAGTTTCATAGAAAAGTATTCCTTTTTACTTCTTGTCTTGCTTGACAATCATTTACACGTACGTTCTGACGTTCTATATACGTCTTTCAACTTCTTGATGGAGGTTATCTCGACGGTTCTTTGTTTTAAAAAATGTCCTGTCTCAAAAATTCCTGTCTTTCACTTTGGAAAAAAAGGAAGAACAAAATACTACTACTAATGTCTTTAAAAATCCTGTCTTCACTTTTTGGAGAGAGAGGGAGAAAAAAAGGTATAAAAAGGTCCTCCCAAACTAGGATCTGAGGGTGTCGCTGCGTTGTTTTGGTCTCCCTTACTATTTTTGTTTGGCAGTCATCTACAGATGCGATCTTTGTGACAGCAATCGCCATTCACGCATCGGTTTCAACAGCCACAGGCGGCCCTACTAGCATGCTCCAGTCGAATGGACAGCCAGGACGGTTATACTAGCTATGGGCAGAACTGACTGACAGATGGCTATCGTTATTATTGTTATGATAATATTATTATTATCATTACTATGCTTCACATTTTTACTATAATACTTTACTGGTTACAATGTAATGTGTTCGTAATTCTATACTTAAGAACCAAAACTCCGCTACCATTTGACAACCCATGATGTTCAACAAACGAAGCGTCCAATGCTAGCACGTCATCAACGCCAAATTTAGAATGAGTAAAAACTCCGGAGGTGTCCTGAATCCATCTGGATCTGGGTGAAAATTGATAAGTAACAATGCAGCAAACTGCCAGATCTTTTCTGTCACACTTCACGGAGAATTTACTCCAGCTATATTCTTGCTCTATTTGTTTCTGTAGATACACCAGTGAGCACGTAGGAACTGTTGAAAGTATTTGTTTTTTTTTTTAAATCATTATTTAAACATCTGTGTAGCCTTTCAGTTCCAAGATTAGCATTGCTCGGTTTTAGGTTATAGGCCAGTTTGTAAGATACGATTCAGAGAAAAAAAAAAAATTATTGGAGGCTTTGGTAGTATTGTCCCGGTGGTGGGGTCTCTTGGACTTTCCTACCAAAAAGCCGGAGGACCGTTGAGTTTCTGAAAACACAGGCTTTAGTCTTTCCATTTCCCAAGACTCAATTCGAACCCGAGATACTTTCATCGAGAGTAACTGCTCGACCACAACAAACAATGTAAAGGAGAGAGAGCAGTCGAGTGCCTCAAAACCGTGATGGCTCACATGTGTAGCAACTAGGCCTAATTTGTATGAGGCAAAGTTGAATTTAAATAAAAAGATAATAAAGAGTCACTTTATAGCCAGTAAATCGCAGTATCTTCACACTCTTACTAATTTTTGGTCGCTGGGTTCAAATTTGTTATCATAATACACATTTGATGAATAAAAAGGGGTTTTCAATATTTGCGATTTACACCCCGCTTGGGCCATTTTAAGAACACGAAGAAAAGTTTGTCCAACGTCCAAGAAAATGAACCATGTCGCACTTTAATCCGACTGACCCCTGCGAGCCGGCGACAGTCGGACGTGACCATTATTGGGATGTCCGTTTTGTCTATATTTTCCAGCTTGTACCACATGTGACTTTGTAGCCGATTTCTGTCGTATTGTTGGACCGGTATGTTTGCGGCTTAAAACTAACAAAGTTGTCACTACCACTTCACTAGGAATCCATTACGTTAATATGCAAGATTAGGTCATAGAGCTCGGTGAACTGTATGGACTAAGGGCTCCAGGCAGGAGAGATCAGTCTACATCATCAGACTAAATGACTGTTTCCCGCACGGCTGTGAATGCGAAGTAACTTTGACTTACTCCCCTTCCCCCTAATTCCGACCATTGTCACCTCCCCTAAGGCCTGTCTGTGGTGCTGTATCATGCTCGTGAGTACAACACTGTGCTTAGTTTTGTGTAGTACTGTAGACCAGTTCAAAAAGGACGAAGAACTATATAGTTTTTACAGCACAGACCCAAATCACTTTGTTTCAACGATGAAGAGAATTGCACTACAAATTTGGAAAATGCGTATCATCACTAATATCTGTATCATTATTTATCATATAAAAGTCATTATCGTCACTACAGCATACACAATGGAGGTTGCCGAGACTCTGTGGTTTATACTTGCTTCATGGTGAAAACAACTCAGGTAGGTGAGATTGTGGGCGTTATCGATTCGCGAGTCCTCCCATTGGGGGATGGAAGGACACGAAGATCGAAAATCTGCATTTTTCAGAGACTCAACGTCCCCTGACTTCCTCTGGGCAGGGAAGCCCGACGTCTAGCCTTCTCGAATAAGGCGAATATATTTCGGAGGTACCGTGTTCACGTTACGCACGTCAAAGAATCCTTGGCAGTTCAAAATCGCTGACCGGCCAAATTCAAAATTCCAAATTTCCGCCATAGAAATTCTCACAAAACAAAAAACAAAAACAAAAAATGGGCAGCTTCTTAAAACATAAAGGAATGAAACAATCACACGCAATTTCATAGATATGTCTTAAAATTCAAGGTAGCCCCGCTAGTCTGTGATAAACTTATATCAATTTGAAAATGAAGAGAGAAAAATGTTGAACAGAAATAATCCTACTTTCTAAGGATTGAAACAATCACACACAATTTCATAGATATGTCTTGAAATTCAAGATAGCCCCGCTAGTCTGTCATAAACTTATATCAATTTAAAAATGAAGAGATAAATATGTTCAATGTTGTAGAAAAGATTACAGATATTCCTTATTTCCAGATTACTTAGTTCTGTGTCAGGGTCACCTTAACCAATAATGAAATGGCTTTTCATACAATCATCACTCTACTAATTATCGCAAACTCTAAACTAATCACCACACTCAGAATTATATTACAAAAAGAAAAAAATGTCTTAAAATTAAGATGACTGTCTACCGGCAGCTAATCAAATATAACAAAAAAGTAGAAAAACTAAAGAAAGAAATTTGAATTGAGTTAATAAAAGAAACTAACGTAGCTAGCCAAATTTTCGAGTCTACTTGGCTCTTCGTCGGGGCAATAATGAAAGCATATAAAATGTAAATAGGGTATTGCTTAGAAGAAAGGAAATGCCAATTAAATGCTTTGTTTATTCTACAGGAGAGACTTTTCAAATTTGTGTTAAAAAAAAAATCATTTTTAGAGCAATTAAATCTTTACAACTGCTGATTTACAATGTTCAAATCAAATGAATATATGTAAGATTGTTATTCTGTCAGATGATTTTATTCGTTTGTATATATATATATATATATATATATATATATGTTTATTAACCACACTCAGAATCATCATCTTCATCTCTACCACCAGCATCACCATCAGCGACCAAAGTACAACTACCGCTACATCAAAAATACAACAAAAATAATAATAATAATAATAATAACATTCAGCTAAGCCAAACTGATAGGGACGGATGTTGATGTAAAATTTTTGTGTAAATGGGCATTTTAATGTGCAAAACAGAATGAAGCAGCTGATGGAATGTTGTACATTCTTTCTTTTTTTTTTTTTCTTTGTTATGCAATCTGCTCAATTTGCAAGATATCTTTGCGCCGCATGTCACTTCCAAAATAAAAATTTTTTTTAAAAAAACACATAAAAAGATAATAAATAAATAAAACTAAGAACTACATTATGTTCTATATACGTCTTTCAACCTCCTGATGGAGGTTATCTCGACACACAACAAAACTGAAAAAAAAAAAAAAATTACGAGCCAAGATTATCGGTACCAAAGCACAGGAAATATGATACAACTACTACTAATAATAAAATTTCTTTTCTAAAACCTTGCACCTCATCAAGTTGATTTCGTTTTCCCTTCCAGTTCTCCAGTGCGACCATCAACCCCATAGTTCATCGTACTTTTTTCATTTAATTTTATAAAACCACAACACCTCACACCTCCCGCTGGAGATCAATCTAAAATATGGCCAAGAAATAAAATGTGGGACCCCTTTTGTGCATCTTTAATTGTTTTGAATCAGTCCATCTTCCTCCAGATGAGAGCAGGGACTTGCAAATAATAATAATAATAATAATAACAATAATAATACAAATACATAAATGATTTTTTTTAAAAAGTAAATTAAATGATCAATATAAATAATTACAGTGATCGTCAAAGTTCATGCCTTATGAAATTCGTAAAAAAAATAATAAAAAATAAAAAAGTCATCATTACATCATCTCCACTAAATTTGCCTAGCTTTCTAAACCAGTTTACCATATCTGAACTACCTTCTGAACGAACAAAAAAAGGCAACAAAATTCTTTGCGTTATAAAAATGTCCAGTATCAGTCTGTTTGTCTGGTCTATTTCAGGTTGGAGATAAACCTCAGATTTCAAGAGAAATTGCGTATTGATATGTTGTGAAATTTATTCCATTAGTGCAAAAACTCAATTTTGTGGAGTACACCGTCCAACATCGATTTTTACGTCAGTGATGATTGAGGGAAAATAATATTCGGTTAAGACAAATTGATTTAGGAAGCCATGGATTATTTGATGGCCGAGTAATGTATTGAAGGCAGGTCTGTGGTGATTTTTAGCCCAGCGGCACGATTTTTGCTGCCGACTGTCCCTCCTGAAGGATTTACGTGCTGTTTCCTAAATGTTGCACAACGCTTTTTGTATCATTTTTAGGACTGAAACACAGACTTTTTAATATGTTGCGGTTTTGGTATAATTATTATGGCCGGCTCTCATACATGTACATTCATTATAGCCTACATTTAAGACACGGCACGATGAAATCACGCGCTCGTCAAACTGAAGCGACCGGAGAAATCAAGTGTTTTGTTTCAACAGTAAACGATTTTTTTAAGGCATTTTTTTTTTTTCCACAGAATGTAAAAATGCATTTCAGAGTTTAATAGACTGAGTAAAAGCCCCAAAATTTTAATTTAGCGGTATGGGCTGACGAAGATTACTAAGGATTTACAAAAGTGATCGGCCATTATCTCATTAAATTCAGCTGCAACAACAGGTCATCCTATTGTCTTTAATTGCCAATATCTCAACTTCTTCTTAAGGTAGGACAAAACCTGTTTCACACACAGAAAGGGAAATGAATAACCTTTACAGTGATACCAATAACTTCATTTGCTTAAAATTTGACGAGAGCCTGATTTCATCGTGTTGCGTCTCATTTTAAAGGGTTTTTTTTTTTGTTTGTTTTTTTTTAATTGCAGCTGCATATGTTTAACGCTGACATATGCTGTAGCGCTTAGTAATCTCTTGCATTATGTCGGACTGATGTGATGACTGTGATAATTATGTAGATGTCTTATTTATTTATTTATTTATTTATTTATTTATTTATTTATTTATTTATTTATTTTGTAACCTGCCCATCTACCTAATGCTTTTTTGTCCATGATGAGTGATTTGTCAGTCACCCCTGAGAAAGATTAGCATTTCACAAGTATCCGCTGTTTCACTCACCTCCGATATTTCCTGGGAGTTCCTAATACGATGTTCACGTGGAAGGACCAGTAGATAGATTATTCATGTCTTTAATCCACAAAAAGGTCAATAACAACTGTTGATGTGTCAGCGTATCTAGAGTGGCATTCAATCATATCGAGGAAATGATGCTTTTACTCGGAAGAATTTTTAATCACTATATTGTTTGTATATAATTTGGAATTGAATTCAGATGCCAGATAGAATGGAGTCTTTTTCCAGATCGATCTTTTAACCCTTGAAGTGTCAGCGGGCCCATCAGAACAGATCTCAACAATCATACTTTGGATTTGAGTTCTTTTCCGGGTGGCAAACGATGTAAAGATGAAGTACTCACCCGTCGTTGTCTAAATTCCTTAAATGTCACTTCGTTGGACACAGATAAATGTGATTAAGGAAAGTATTTCAATCTGACAATTTGTGCTGACATTTTGAGGGTTAAACATGTACGAAAATCGTCAGATGTAACTGACGGAGAACTGACCTTTCTCAAAGAATTGCTGGTCGAGTTGCAAATCAGTTTTTGTTTTGTTTTGTTTTAAACACCTACTCGAGATCGAGTTTATCGGGAGAAGAACGAAGCCACCAAGCACCAGTTCCACAGATCTTGTCCACATAAACCTTAAACCTTTTTTTTTTTTTTTAAGAAGTGAGATTACGGTTACGGTTTTGGTATGCTTTTCAACCTCCTGTCGTGGTGATTATCTCAGCTGGTCCTCGACCTTAGTAAAAAAAGAGTAATAAAACACTAAATTGTGTTTTGATCACTTTTGAAGAAGTGAGGACGAAACCTTCAATGTATCCTTCAGAAGGAGTTTATGCTTAGGACATAGATGGAGCTGGTGTGGGCTGAATGGAAAAGAGTAATGGAATGGAAAAGAGGTGGGGCATAGGAGGTAAGGACGAGAATTGGAGGGGGAGGTTGGCAGGGTGGGGTGGGGGGATAATATGAGTTGACATCGAATAGAACTGGAGGACAATTTTGCATAATATGACCGATCTCAAAAGAAACAGCATTATTTTGTTTTTCTCTTTTTTGTTTCTTTTCGTCTTTTGATTTCGAAAAATCTTTTGCCGTTTAAGAGCAGAGCAGACAGGATTTCCTTTTTACATTATTAACATCTAGTGAAGTTTAAAAAGACCTGTCGCCTTTACATTAGAAATTCTGAATCGGGAAAGCCAACACTTCCTTCTCTCAACACTTCCCACCCTTTTCAAAGGAGGTTCAAAATGTCAAATTCGGAGACTGCAACAAAAACATTAACATATAGACCACGTAGTCTTCTTGTTTTAGTCTATGGAAATAATTATGGATGACATTTATAATATGACTCGTTGTGCCGTGGACTACAAACGATAAGTTAGTGTCAGGGTCATCTTAACCAACAATGACTGTCAAAACAATCATCACTATATTAAGCGTCGCAAATTCTAAAGTTATCAACACAATTATCGTTAAGAATTCAAGTATTAATTACTCTGATATTTCAAAAAAAAGAAAGAAAGAAAGAAAGAAAGAAAGAAAGAAAGAAAGAAAGAAAGAAAGAAAGAAAGAAACTTGAAGTAGCCTATTAGGGGCGTAATTCTTATCACACCTTGATATGATCGACAGACATTCTATATAAGTAAGTCTGCCAACGAATCCATACATGTTAACACATCATGTCCATAATCTGGTCTACATTTTAACTTAAGTCAAAGATTGTCTCTCCCGAGGACAAAACGCCAAACCTCGTAGAATTGGAACCTGAGAACTTCTAATTTCGAACTCTTGAGTCCCACAGCCTAAGTCACCATGCTACCAAAACAAACTATGTTATTTTAGTATTTCTTCGGGGAATTGGAAAATTTAATCAGACAGGGATATTCTGCTTTGGAAAATGTTGGAAAACCGCTGTCTTAGACAGTGACATGATCGGTGAACGTTCTGTGTACGTCAGAACAGAAGATATTTTCGGGCACGCAGGAAATTTAATATAAATCCGAGTACGGCCGGCGTTAATGTAGCCACTTGAATTGTCAAGGGAATATAGCATTATTTAGCCATTTCCAACTGAGTTTATGAGTTTATGGGTCTTGCAAGATGTGATAGCTGGGTTTTATGCGAATACGAGAAGGCCTAGTAATCGCAAGTTTATAGGTATTTGGTTTTCAAGTAAATACCATTAAATGTCGAAAGTAACACGCTCCTAGATGGGAATGTACAAATTTCTGAATGTAACCAACGTACCATTTTATTCATATTCATATCATTTTATTATGACAGATGCTAGTGATGAAAACAAAGGAAATCTTATCGTAAACACACACACACCTACACACCCACACTCACACATAAAGATAAGAAAATCCCCATTACACTAGCTTTTTTTTTTTTTTTTAGTTCTCTGTAGCGTTAAGACGAAGAAGAAGTTGAAATCTTCCACGAAACGGTCGAGAAAGCAATGAAACAACTGAGGTCACAGGACATTAAAGTTGTAACGGGAGATTTCAATTCAAAGGTCGGGAGGGAAAGAACAGAAACTGTTGTAGGTCCATTTGGAATAGGAGAGAAAAATGAAAGAGTAGCGTAAATTTTAATGTGTCCTCTCTCATTTCGTCATAGCAGTAGCTGACCTGTAAATAGCTTTACTGACCTGTAAATAGCTTTTACTGACCTGTAAATAGCTTTATCTATCAGTAGTATGGAAATCAATGTTGTCTGGCTTTCAAAGCAGAATTGGCAATGACACTCAGTGGTAATGATATGATTTCTTACTCTTTCCACCCACCCATCCCCTAATTTCTCTTTTCATCACGAGTTTTACAGAAAAAGAGAAATACATGAAAAGGACTAAAAACATTATTTATTTGTGGTTGTTTTTATTATCATCATTTTTTTCTTGTTGTTACTGATGTTGTATTATCTTTAAAAATATTTTTCTTCTTCTCCCTCTTTTTTTTTTTTTTTTTTCCTTCGTCGTCTTCTTCTTTTTTCTTCTTCTTCTTTCTGTTCATGATGCTATTGTTGTTGTTGTTCTCCATATTCTATAAGGAGGAAGATAAAAACACACTAGATGAGACAGAGAATAGTTCAGTGGAAGAAAAACAAGGTTGGGGGG
>JBCAUA010094516.1:0-10419 GCA_038406235.1 Peronia verruculata
GTTGTTGTTGTTGTTGTTGTTGTTGTTGTTGTTGTTGTTGTTGTTGTTGTTGTTGTTGTTGTTGTTGTTTTAAGAATTATTGTGGGTAGAAATTTGGAAATTTTGCCAGGACAGCGGACGCCTCAACCTACTCTTATTTTCTTTCTTATTTTCTTTCTTTTAGCTTTCTTCCTTGTTTCCTTCTTCTTTTCTTTCTGTTTTGTCTGCCACTGGCGAAGGAATGATAAGAACAACCCCCATTTTAAATACAGACCAGACAATTTAGCTCATAAACACTGATTGCTCGACACAGAATTCTGCGTCATTTTCTCCTAAAAAATAAAGTCTTAGAAAATGGCCAGAATTCGCCTCCGCTAAATACTGTTAAATTTTTCTCTTTTTTTTTTTTTTTTAAGACTTAAAAACATTGTCTTTAATTGTTCCATTTCAGCTGCTGCTACGCAACTTCGCTATAGATTAATCAGAGCTTTTCAATTTTGAAAAACAATAGATTCTTTGGAATGAATTTCCGGCCTCTTGGCGAAGGTTTGAATAATATCTCAAATAAATGTTTTGTCCAAATAATACAGAGAGTTCAATAGCTCAAATAGACTCAACAGTCTTTTACATGACTTTTTTTTTTTTTTTTTGTACAGTATTTTTTATTACTGTCCAGCCATGTGTTTTGACTGGGAACACTAGGGTATAACACACAGTCATACACACGCACACGCTCACCTACACACACATATTCGGATAACTGGAAGAGGTGAAAAAGGATATGAACATTACAGAATTAATAGGATAGAGGACAACAGTAATGATTATCTCATGACAAAAGATTAGTCATGACAAGGTGAATAAATAAGATGAGACTGAGAATAGATCTGCTGTGTCACAGACAATAAAGTTCAAAGGTCGGGCCAAAGTCTTTGTTATAACCCGAACTAGAACATTACCGTACAAAGGTCAAAGAGGGACTGACTTTAAAACTGTTTATTTGAATGCATCAGGGATAAAGAATGACTTGGATGCAAACTTAAAACAATGGGAGATCGTTGTGCTCAGTCCTTTTACTTCCCTTTATCAGATATATTGAACAAGTAGTAAAAAGAGGGGAGACACTTTAGCGCCGTTTGCTTGAAATATAGACCATGAAATTTTTTTTTTTTTTTTTTAAATTATGATGAACCGTAAAGAGAATTTTTTATTTCTTATTGTTATAATTTTGTAAATTTTTTTATTTTTTTTTACGATCAGTTGTTCGAACGGCAAGCAGTAAAAATATGTTTTCCTCCTTACACTGCTTGCTCTATACATCTTTTGTCTGGTAAAGGAAAGTAAAAGTCTGGTCAAAATAATCTCCCTGTACACAAATCCCTCTTTTGGAAAGGGCAGATAATCTGGGAAACGATCTCCCATTGGCAAATTGTACAGTCTGATCACATCAAATTTTTAAAATTAATTATTATATTGCCACGGTCACAGTGAAACTAACTACACCATCGGCTTGCACAGTGACCAATATGATACAGTCCTATACCAACTGTTTAACTACCAAGTCATTTTCCATGTTTTGACCGCGGGCCGTTTCAAGGTGTCGTATTTTTAAATTTCATATATTTGGCTCCCTTTCATACAAAACTGATCATGTTATATATACCACTGGAAAGAAATTGGATGTAGAATAAAAGTTTATAAACAAAAGGAGTTGAGACAAAACAATAAATAATTAAATATGGCATGGATTGGGAAAAACAGGAAAGCTCACGGTTAGCTTTCTGTGCCAAAAAGGAGCCGATGTAAAGGCTCATGGTAGTCAAATAATGTGCTATTGACATTTTAAGAGAATAGAATCATCGAGAGATCTGTCCATGCATTTATCATAAAGAATTCAAAATTAAATCAAAATACAATTTTTAAAAAACACAATTTAAAAAAAACGAATTTGCACAACCAACCAACCAAACAACCAACTAACCAACCAACCAACCAACCAACCAACCAACCAACCGACCGAACGACCGACCGACCGACCAACCAACCGACCAACCAACCAACCAACCAATCAACCAATCAACCAACCAACCAACCAACCAACCAACAAACAAACAAACAGTCCAATAATCAACCAACCAACCAACCAACCAATCTACTCAGTTCCCGATTTTTAAAGTATTCTTTAACGTGCGTAACCTACACAGGACATCTCTGAAACATATTCACCCAATTCCGAGAAGGCCAGACGTTGGGATTCCCTACCCAGGAAGCCAGAGCTCCAGCTGGTTTGTTGGTTGATTGGTTGGTTGATTGGTTTGTTGGTTGATTGGTTTGTTGGTCGATTAGTTGTTTGATTAGTTGTTTGAATGTTTTATTCCCCAATAAAGCAAAAGGCACTGGCGTAATTGAGGACGAAATTGTGAAATATGTGACAAAAAAAAAAAAAAGATATTATCATGCTGAGAAATAATGTGGAAGAAAGAGATAAGAAAGTAAAAGAGTATGAGAAGAAACTCAGTCCTATAAAAAGGATAAACGACTAAGGCAGACCGGAATACGGAACAAATAATTAGGAGAACAAGAAATATGCACATAAATTATGGCAATTTAGAAGTAGGCATTGTCGTTGCTAGAGAACTCTAGATTGTTGTCATAGAAATATTAGAGGGAACCATATAATAGAGTGTCGTGTTAACACTTTATCGTCTTTATCACCAGCCTTGAGATAACTTCTTCACTTCCTCCACCTCCCCCTCCCTAGGAAGTTGAAAGGTGCAAAGAGAGAATCAGTCTTGAAGTCTTTGCGTCATCCTGCCCTCCTACTCAACTTCCCGTGCAATAATTAATTATTAGTGGGACGATCTGACAAAAACCTACCTAAGGTGAAAAACGTTGTTGTGAGTATTCACTCAAAACAGGTAAAAAAAAAAAAAAAAAATTCACAATAGTATCCTGTGAAATGCTGTACTTCAAAAGAGCCAGAACCTCGGCTAGAATTAAGATATTGACTTCAAATAAAGGCCTACATGCTCAGAATTCAATGCCCTTTAAGAATGTGAAAAAAAAAACAACAACTCAAAATCGAGGTTATGGTTTTATAAGCTTTTCAACCCCCTGTAGTGGTGGTTATCTCAGCTGTCCACAACCGTGGTTAAAAAAAAACAAAACATAACACTATTGTGCTATGTGTTCATTGCATCGCAAAATCGAGGTTATGGTTTTATAAACTTTTCAGCCTCCTGTAGTGGTGGTTATCTCAGCTGTCCACAACCGTGGTAAAAAAATAATATAACACAATATGGCCTTATTGTGTTATTATGGTTATGGTTTTTATAAGCTTTTCAACCTCCTGTAGTGGTGATTATCTCAGCTGTCCACAACCGTGGTAAAAAAATAACACAACACTATTATGTTATGTGATCACTAGGGCTCTATTTTCATTGCAGTTAATTAGAAACTAATTTCATATTTGTGTGGTAGCAAATTCTCACTTAACGACGATGCAAAGTCAGGACGTGTATTTTATACAGATATGGATTAAATAGTAAACACATCTGCAAATCAACCATTGCAACTTGTCTGACAATATAAATACACATGCGGAAAGAATGGATAGCAGGTAGGGGGAGGGGGGGGAGGAAGGGAAGGAGAGAAGGGGAAGGGGGAAGAAATGCTATTAGTGTCTTTTTTTTTTTTTAAGAAAAAAAAAAATTCAACCAACAGCAGATGTTCTCTTTTTCGCTCACCTGTGTCCCCACCATCGTCACGGCTCTCATTTGACACCACAATGTTAACCCTCTGATGGTTATGGTTTTTATAAGTTTTTCAACCTCCTGTAGTGGTGGTTATCTCAGCTGTCCACAACAGTGGTAAAAAAACAACATAACACTATTTATGTTTTATGTGAACTTTTGACGATCATAACCCTCTGAATATCAAGCCTCTGATTTATTAATTCCACCTTCTCTCCCCCCCCCCCCTTTTTTTTTGTGAGTTCATACGACTCTTACAGTCTTACACACAGTACCAAAATGGTTTTAAAGGGACACCATGGCCGAGCAGGTAGATACCTGTTGCTAGTTCGAATCCTATTAAAAGATGTGAAAACTCAGAGCCTGTCTAGCCTTTTTTTTTTTTATAAGTCAACGCTCAGCTGGTTTCTTGTGATGGGAAAGACTAGAATTTGCTACTTTTCTTTTCTTTCCTTTTCTTTTTCAACCGTCCCCTGATTATTTCCATAGGGAAACCTAAGTCTAGCCTTCTAGGACAGGGTATCGGCGAAAATATTTTTCCTCACCAAAGTGGACATGCATTTAAGACCAAGACAGTTCTGATTTATTAGGATTAAAAGGCTACGTAAATAATAAAACACTGTCTCCTCACTTTCGGCTGTCAGTTAGTGGATGCCGGATTACAGAATGCTATTGCAATCTATCTTACCATTAACTGGAGCTAACAGAAATTCCAATTCCAAAGATTCAGTCAGGCACAGTTTTACTGTACTGGACATATGTATTGGAAGTCATAGAGTCAGTGCCACAATAAGTTTTCCAGAATGACTGGCAATTGAATGGAGAGAGAGAGAGAGAGAGAGAGAGAAAGAGAGAGAGAGAGAGAGAGAAATTAAGCAAGGAAAAGCGGGCTCAACACCAGGACATTATCTATACCATTATTGGTTATTATTGTTATAATGCATTTAACCTTTAAATCCTAGGAAAGTAGAATGATTCCATTTTTCAATGTGCACTCAAAAGATTTTTTTTTTTTTTTTTGGATAGAAATTTGGAAATTGGAAACATTGCAGAGACACCGGCATCTCCTCCAGTTTTCCTCCGATTTTTTTTTTTTTTTAAACTGTCAAGGATTCCTAACTTACACAGAGAGGGCCCCAAAGTATATTCACATTTCTCTGAGAAGGCTAGACGTCGAGTTGTTTTACCCAAAAATCACCGAAAGAAATCAAGCAGATTCTAAATTGTTTTCCGTCTTCCAGTAAAATTTGAACTAAACACAAAAATTTTCACAGAGGAGCTGCTGACGCCTAAACCCTGGGCACAGCGTTTTCACATCATTCTCGTCACCATCCTAGTTGTCTTTTCTACACCTCTCTTTCAGTTCTATTCCTCCGTTCTCACCGTCTATTTTTATAATGTCTCATTCACCTTCTGCTCATTTAGGAGACAGGCAGATGCTACAGCTTCAGTTTGTTTTGTCTTTATTTTGTTTTGGTAAAAAGAAAATAATAATAACAATAATAATAACAAGAGAAAAAATGTGTAACAAACAATGGAACAATAATAATAATAACAATAACAGACCATGTCAGATCAAGCACACATTAACACACGCTACAGAAAATCGATAAAAGGGGGCCACAAAATGTCCAAACTCAAATTTATACGATTGTGATTTTATAATTTGATGGAGCAAGTAAAAAATGTCTCCGTCCCCGCCCCCTCCCCCTTCCCTCTGTTTTTCTTTGTTCTGTATGTGTGTGTGTGTGTTTGTGTGTGTAAAGAATATCCCATTTCTGTGATTCCCACCCACCCTAAAGGTGTTACTGGTGTGATGATTGTCATTATCATATTGCTGAAAAGATAGTTGTTAAATCTGATTGTCTAGCAGTCCTCTCTCTCTCTCTCTCTCTCTCTCTCTCTCTCTCTCTCTCTCTCTCATGCAAACAAACATGCATACAGGTTAACACACAATGGATAAACCTCCACCCCCTCCCTAGAACCTGCCTTACAATTGTATATCTCCGAGCTAACTGAAAAGATATGGAGATTGTCATCTAATTGCCGAGAGAAAATCAGATATACGCGGATACGCATAATAGTTGTGCGCACCCATAAACGTAAACACAATACAGTGCTAGGCAAATCTAGTGTGGAAAATTAAAAAAAAAAAAAAAATAAGAAGAAAATGCGTATGCAGAAAGCATGAACAACTGTGGGTGCAAAAATTCAAACACGTTGCTGATTGCTTTTGCGATTAACAAATTATGTAGCTTTTATTGTTACTTAAAACGGGGATACCATTTAAGTTATTGCGTCCTGCATTTACTCTCTTCGGTGTAAAACTTATTCAACTTATAATGTGGCCTAGCATTATGTCCACGACGCACGACCATTATATTTATGTCTATTTAACTTCGACTCTTGGGATTTATTAGGGTTTACTGTAATAAAGAACATACCTCACGCACCCCTTTCCAGTGTATTCTTGTATTCTTTCCAGACCATACTTCACCGCCTGTGCCCCTACTATAAAATATATAAAATCTCTCATTTTCCCTCCACCCCCCCCCCCCATTTTTTTATTATTTCCAAAGTCCAAATCCCCTGCCCTCCCTCAACCCCCCCCCCCCCCCGGCATTCTAAACCACTATGTGCCTGGTTTCTCATTGGCACGCGCTATACACGCGCGGCAGGTGTCGCTTGTGTCCCAATGGGGAGGGAAAGGGGAGACACTGGCTGCTGACTACCTGGTTGACTGGCTTGAATATCCCCCCCTCCCTCCCCTCCCTAGTCAGCCAGGTAAGGGCCCTGTTTGCCTACGTACTACCTGAAGGTGACAACTGTCTCAGGTGAAAAAATCCCCCTCGAAAGGTTCACATTGCTAGCCGTCTTAAGCTCGTGTTACGCGAGCGATTCTGGTTTGGTGGGGTCTGGGAGGGGGGGGGGGGGTGGGCTGAGACCAGTGCCGTCTTCTTCGTACCGTAGGATTTTGGGTGACAGCTGCCGTGCAGATGAACGGTCCTAGAAACGTCTGAGGAACCCACACGTACACACACATACACACACAATTATAGGCATATAAACACAACACACTCATATACACATACAAACGCAGACACACACAAGAAAAACAGAAAAGAAAAAGTCTGGAGTCTGTCTAGTCACTGGTTGCGAATTTCTCGCTTTCATCTGTGTGCAAGAGTGTGTGTGTGTGTGCGCGTGTATGTGTGTATTATATGTGTGTGCCCGTGCGTGTGTGTGTATGTGTGTATGATCTCATGAAAAAAAAAAAAGAAAGGGAATACAAAGCCATGGTGAATGATTTTGAGACAGAAATGAAGGTCACTCACTGCCTGTACTTGCATGTAAATTTGTGATGTGCTCATAGGGTTAATGGTTAGACGCCTATCTCGCAGTGAAAGGTAGCAGGTTCAAAGCCAACATGGCAAATAGAGAAGACTATTAGAATTGTTGAATTGAAGGAGACAACTAAACAGACATTACAAATAAGACAGTAATAGGTACAATAGTGATAATATCCACCTGCCGCAACTGTTTCAATGAGTGAGAATAAACTACTTTATTTTATGAATGATTTCAGTGACCATATTAAATTGACATCTATACGCACATTCTTTTTCTATGTCCCTAAAATAAAATAATGTTTATCATTATTTTAAATGTACATTATGGCTCAATGTTTCGTCAACAGTAAACGGATATCCGTTTTCGGGACAAATAAGAGCGCACTTTATCTATTATCTTTATTGATATTTTTGTTTTCTCGTCCTTTTTCCTTTTGTTTGTTGGCTTTCGTCCCCTTGCTGTTGTGAGACATAATGAATGCTAATTATTACTGAGCTCTCTGGTCTATTTCTTCTGTCTTATTATTATATTCCTGTACGACTGTTGGTGCTTTTTCTTACAAACAGTATTATTATTCAATGTCATATTTCTACTATTACGGTCTCGGTAAGCCTGTCAACCTTCTGGGGGTGGTTGTGTCGTCTTCATATTTCTAACTATGGCCAAATACTTAAAACCGAATATTTCTTGACTCAGGATGGACGGATGAGACTGAATGGTCTATTAAAACTCTACTCAACCCAGGCTCTCTAACCGGAAAACCAACAAGGCTCACTTCTCCATGGGGACACAGTGACCAAGAGATTAGGCGTCTGCCTGTCGAGCACAGTGTGAAAAAGTGTTGCTGGTTCGAATCCATCAGCGGGTTGGGAAAGACTATAGTCTACCTGTTTTTTTCTCTCCCTCCCCCCTCCCCCCAGTAATTCAGCGGTCCCTAGCTTGTGGGACAGAGAAAACCGACGTCTAGCCTTTTCTGAGAGGAGCGAATATATTTCGGACATCCCGTCTGTATGTTATTCAGATCACATAACACAACAGTGTTATGTTATTCTTTGACCACGGTTATGGACAGCTGAGATAACCACCACTACAGGAGATTGAAAAGCTTATAAAAACCATAACGTAGGTTATTCACATTATAGAATCCTTGGCATTTAAAACCTGGATGAAGAGCAGGCCTGCTAGCCGGGTAAAATTTCCTAATTCCAGGTCTCTACACACAAAAATTCTCACCAAACTGGGCATGAACTCAGAGCCGAGATAATCTTACTTTTTAAGGACTGAAAGGCTTCATACATAATACAAGAATATTATAACACCTTTAGTTCTTTCTCCTCCACTTTCTCCCTTTTGTCGTGACCTCCTTTATCATTTTCCTTAAAGCCTCATTGTATCAATAATAGACAGCCTCTCTTTTGTACGCACAAGACTGCCGGTAAGATAAGAGCCTTGTAAGAGAATACTCGACCGGACAATAACGATAATGTTTATGTGAAAACGAAAGACGTGCATAAAGCGATAACATTGACGGCAAATCAAAGTCTTTTCTCGCTTACATTATCCTGTCTTAAATCAAAGTCTTTGCTTCTAAAGTACTCTTAGGTTCAAATTTCTAGAAGCGAATAATATAATAGATTGAAAAAAACTGGCGAATGTACCTTTTGACCCTTACAGGTCCACAGAGCTATGTGTAACGTTCTAAATACAATAGCAAATTCAGCTATATTTTTTTTTCGTGTGTGAGAAGCAGCAATTTTAGAAACATATATTATGTATTGTCTCCAAACTATATCCATATGCCTCCATAATAGGACTATTTCTCACTTTTTCTCCCCTTTTCTTTCTCACTCCATCTTTTTCTTCATCTCTCTCAATATGTTCCCTTACTGAAGGAACATCCTTATCTCTGTCCATTTATATTTTCTTTCCTTTCTCTCTCTCTCCGTCTCTCTCCGTCTCACTCTGTCTCTCTCTTTCTCCACCTCGATGTCTCTAGCAGATACAGTCAGACACGACCTTTCCATCTAGCTGAAATGAACGTTACAAGATTTAATGTACATGCATTTATGCTATCCTCAAGAATCGACCTAATACTCGTAAGACAGCTGAGATAACCACCACTTCAGGGGGTTGAAAAGCTTATAAGAACCAGAACCAGACCCTAATACTAGCAAGAGAAACAAACTACCATAATATATTGTATTATCAGATTTCAGAATTAAGGAAACCAGAGAAATATGAAACTTTCTATAAAATGAAATAAAAAGATTGGTAGCGCCTTTCATCTGCCTGAGGATGATTATCTCATTATAAAGAAGGGTTATGGTTTTTATAAGCTTTTCAACCTCCTATAGTGGTGATTATCTCAGCTGTCCACAGCCGTGGTCAAAAAATAACATAACACTATTGCGTTATGTGATCACTGGTCCGTCCAATGTCAAATATAAAGAAGGGCTGTGATGTTTCGCGTTTTTATTGTTTCTTATATGAGTTTAAATACGGCACTCTTGTTTCTTTAGTTATCTGAAAATTTTAAAACTAAATGGAGAAAAAAAAAAGTAAAACAATATCAATTATAGTTAAATACTTGTGTGAATAAAAGTTTTATTTTGATAATTTTCAAAATGTAGTGCGGAAATCTAAGTCACGACTCCAGTGGACACTTCACGTGGTTTGGCCGGTGCCCAGTGGATAAATAGGTCTGTAAGTGGCTCCAGATGGAAGGTCCCTAGCTCGAGTGGCTCCTTGAAGTTCCAGCTGTCTCACGCTTTGCCAGTATTGTCGCCAAAGCCCGGCGTTGTCCAAGTGGTTAAAGATTATATCATCGCGGCGTACCAGGCCGTCACTGGGGAGGGCTCGCTCTCTCTGCTATGGTATTGTAACTCTCCACTGTAAAACACAGCTTACGGGGGCCACTTATTACCGTGGGTAGTTCAACAGCTGGTTCAACTCAATCCCTGCTTTAAAAAAAAAATACAAGGATAAAAGAAATGAATGAAAGAGAGAGAGAGAGAGGAAGAGAGAGTTTCTAACGTCTTCGGTTTAAGGTTTACAATTTCAGACATGTTGTAGTTTTCATGATAATGAACATATTTTTAGTGTTATCAATTTTGGCCCTTTGTCGAGGATAGACAACAGTCGATGGGATAGAGAAGGTTGCCCATCAATCCATTCATTAATCCATCCACCCAACCATCCATCAGTTTACAGATCCATCCATCCATCCATCCATCCATCCATCCATCCATCCATCCATCCAGCCATCCATCCATCCATCCATCCATCCGTCCATCCATCCATCCATCCATCCATCCATCCATCCATCCATCCATCCATC